>JASCZW010006350.1:0-172139 GCA_034211315.2 Aedes japonicus | reverse complement strand
ATCGCGAATATTTGGACAAATCGCGAATATTTTCCTGCGTGATAATAGACGATGAAACTTATTGTCCGTCTCAACGATTTTTAGATTCCGACAACTTTATTCGACAAAACGTTCAGAAAAAGGTACACCAATACATTCAAATTTCACTTGTCATTAACATATGCTATCGGATTGTTGGCATGGATCCAGGGGATCGCTTGCATGGTTTTTTCCCGTTGCTCCAAATATTCTTCATTCAGAACAAACATAATCTTTGGGAAGCGGGTCGGATTCGGTCGCTTCCGGCTTTTGCAGGCGTTGTTTTGGAGGCCATCATCTCGAAGAAAACACAGTGAAAGCCACCCAAAATGGCGCTATTGAATGCATTTCTGGCACGTCAAGGGCGACCACCGCATAGTAGCGGAGATCTTCACTTCGTTACTTTGCCCTGGATGACGGGCAGAATGGCATCCCAGTCTGCCGCGAGAATAACCCTCTCAATCACTTTACCCGCTGTATCCAACAGGGTCCGATACGTCGCCTTGTGGCCGTTCGGTAGCAGTACCAGAGTCCGGATTTTCCAGACATCTCGAAGACGCCCCCGTCCAGGACATCTTGCATGGGTGTGAAAGCAGTTCGCCCCCGCGGTGCACCCTGGAAACGTCAGGCTCCCCTAACGGCTAAACGGACTACGGAGGGAGCGTCATTGGGCCCATTAGGGTGGATGTCAGTAAAACCCCAATTATGGCAACTGGCTGTGAAAGGAAAACGAGCGGAGACCGTGCAATCGGGCTGGCAACCGTGTCGACTCCTTAGTACTGCCGGGTGACACCCGCGCAGGAAACGGCGGGGTTCCCTTCGGCACAGGCTGTCTCCGTCCCACTAAAACCGTGGCAGGCCTCCAGTACGTTCCATTCTCCACCGCCCGACCTCGCCAGTCGGGCGGGAAGAAGCTCAGATGACCCCATATACCTGTCTTACGCCGATCCGGCTCTGGAACACGGTTCCTCATGAAGGGCCGTGTCACACCTAGCATGGCCATCCTGCTTGCGTAGAGACAACCATGGGATCAAGAAGGCGACTACCCACGTGGGTTTGGATAGCGGCTGGAGGGGGACCTAACAGAATGGAGGAAAATTAAAAACAATAATAACAAAAATGAAAAAGAAAAACCAAAAAAAAATAAGGAGACATTCAGAGGCAGAGAAGAGGACAAAGAGAAAGCGAACCCGTTCGCTAAAGGCGGCCTCAGCGAGATCCCTCAACCAGGAAAATGGTGGGATCCGGCGTGTCCGACACCTGTGGAAGTGCCACGGTATCAGAAGCAGGTGCCGCCAGACCAGGCGTGGCTATGGATGGGCCAGGACTCATCCGGGCCAGTGGATAGGCGCGGGAAGGCATCCCCAAGGTCGAAGAAGTGTCCGAGCAGTTGTGACGCGATTGATCAGCTTCACGTCATCGCGTTGCAACATCGCTACGGACCTGAAGATGAGCCTCCCAGGCTACGCCTGCACAGCTGCGCTGTAATGAGCCCAGAGAGGAGCAGGAGGCCAAGCCCTAGCCGAATGCAAGCGCCATGGCAACTGGCGCGGCTAGTTGCTACAGAAAGGGCGAGGGAGATAGCTGAAGCAGACGCAGACGGAAGTGTCCGTCTCCGTCGGAGACTCCACCCCATTCAACAGCAGGGCAGGGAGCTCCAAGCGGGCTAGGCAGTCCCCGGGCGAAACGGCACCGGGCGCTTCTGAGCAGCGCATCGTGTCGGATGCCCCCGTAGGCAAAAGAACCTGCGCGAACGCGGCGGCGGGGGTCAGAGGGTCCATCCTCGCGACCCGATTTAACGGGCCGCAAGAGAGAGGCCCTGGCGCGGAGCCCAGCGCTGAAGGCGCGAATCCCAGCTCGAGAGTTGTCTCCAAGCGCCGAAGGCGTGGGCCCGAGCGGCAGGGCCCCCATCGACAACAACCGCAGGTAGCACGGAAGCTGACCAGGAGAACGAGGGAGGACCACGGCAATGAGGGGCCAATGGAAAAAGGTCCAAAATAGAAAGAAAACAAAAAAAAGGAAAAGCGAGCAGGTGACCCGCAAGCGCAACCGCAGTGAGGCTCCTCATCGTCAAGACCGACGCGTCTAAGTACTCGGAGGTCTTGAAAGCGATGCGCGGGGACGCAAATTTGGCGGGCCTGGGAGCCGACGTGCGGGTATACGCCGTACCCGCACCGGCGAGATGCTCCTGGGAGCTGAGGAAGTCTACCCAGTCGAAGGGTCCGGCTTATAGAGACCTGGCAAGAAAGGCCTTAGGTGAGGGTGTGGAGGTACGCGCTCCTCGTCTCACAGGTGACGATCCAGTGCAAAACCTGGATAGAGACTCACCGAGGTAGACGAGATCTCCACTGCAACCGTGGGAGCAGTGCAAGGTTGAGGTTGCCACCGCAGACATACGACTGCGGAAGGTCCACTTGGGACCCAGGTTGCAACCATAAGGGTAGCGGCAGTCGACGCTAGACGCGGCGTGGCAAGTGGCGAAGGTGAAGGTGGGATGGTCGATATGCCCACTTAGCCTACACCAGCCGCCTGAAGGCAGTAGCTTCAGATGCCTGAGAGCAGGCGCATGTCCTGGGAATGCAAAAGGCCCAGATAGGAGCAACATGTGCAGAAGGTGTGGCAGCACGTCACAAGGCGCGGGATCGCAAAGTCCCCCAAATGCTTGATGCGTGCCGGAAACCGGACGATAAGCACGTCGCGGGGGGGAGCAGGTGCCCGGCCGCCAGGGTAAACCAACGAGCCAACCATGATGCGGGTCACACAACTAAACCTGAACCACCGTGAGGCCGCCCAGCAACCGTTGTGTCAGTCGTTAGCGAGTCGGCATCGGATATCGCCATAGTTTCTGACCCATACCGTGTCCCAGCCGGCAACGGTAATTGGGTCACGGACAGGTCCAATATGGCGGCATTATGGACGACGAGCAAGTACCCGGTTCAGGAGGTTGTGTCTTCCACTCAATGAAGGCTTCGCGGTTGTAAAAGTGAATGGAGTGTTCTTCCGCAGCTGCTACGCACCGCCAAGATGGTCGGATTGAACTGTTTTCAAACATGCTCGACCGTATGACAAGTGAGCTAACTGGCCTGTACCCGTTGGTAGTAGCAGGTGACTTCAACGCCTGGGCGACCGAGTGGGGGAGCCGCCTTACCAACCCCAGGGGCCAGATTCTTCTGGAGGCCTTGCTAGGCTCAACGTGGACTCTAGCCAACGTGGGTACCAAGAGTACATACCACAGAAATGGAGCGGAATCGATAATCGACGTTACCTTCAGCAGTCCTGGGCTGCTCAATGACTGGAGGGTGGATGATGGCTACACCCATAGCGACCACTTGGCGGTTCGTTATTGTATCGTCCACAATACAAGGCAGCGTGCGGAAGGAGTAGCATCCACTCCATTCGCCCGCAGATGGAGGACGTCCCACTTTGATGTAGAGACTTTTAAAGAGGCGCTTGAGAGGGAACGGATTTTACGCGAAACCCAGGAACCTTGCGGCGAACGACTTGTGATGGCACTTACACGAGCGTGCGATGCGACCATGCCGAGGGAAGTCAAACCGAGGAATGGAAGATCGCCGGTGTATTGGTGGACAGAGTCGATTGCCGACCTCCGAAGAACTTGCCTCCACGCTAGACGGAGGATGCAAAGAGCGCGGTCAGACGCCGAGAGAATCGAGCGCAGAGAGGTGCTTGTCGCCGCGAAGGCCGCTCTAAAGAGGGAGATAAAGGCCAGCAAGCGAGCCTGCTTCGAGGGCCTGTGTCAGAGGGCCAATGCGAACCCGTGGGGTGACGCCTATCGGGTAGTAATGGCCAAAACCAGGGGATCGGCGGCTCCAACCGAGCGTTCATCAGAGCTGCTGCAGGTGATCGTTGGGGACTCTTTCCGAGCCACGACCCGAGTCCATGGCCCCTCGCCGCCGTAGATTTGTCCCATGACCAGCGTTCCAGTATCCCAGACCTTAACGCTGTCATAGCGACGGAAGGGTGGACGGCCCCGCCGAACACCCGCGACCACGTGGGCATTGATAACGGCACAACGGGGGCCGGCGACGAGGCGACGGTGACGAATGACGAACTCATTGCGATAGCAAAGTCGCTAAAGGTGAACAAAGCGCCGGGACCTGATGGTATCCTGAACCTGGCCATCAAGACGGCTATCTTGCTGGATCCCGGAATGTTCAGGTGGTGATGCAAAAGTGTTCGGACGAGGGCGTCTTCCCGGACGCCTGGAAAATTCAGAACCTTGTATTGCTACCAAAGACAGGGAAGCCACCAGAAGATCCATCGGCATATAGACCTATATGTCTGTTGGATACAGCGGGTAAGGTGCTCGAGAGGGTAATCCTCAACAGACTGGCAACGTACACGGAGGGTACAGGCGGTCTGTCGGACAACCAGTTTGGCTTCCGCAAAGGGAAGTCGACGGTGGATGCCATCCTGTCCGTCACCAAGACGGCTGAGGTGGCAATCCAGCGCAAGAGGCGAGGAGTACGCTACTGTGCAGTGGTCACCCTTGACGTGAGAAACGCCTTCAACAGCGCCAGTTGGGCGGCTATTGCCGACTCGCTCCAGCGCCTACAGGTTCCTGGGTACCTGTACAAGATTCTGGGAAACTACTTCCAGAATCGCGTACTGGTGTACAACACGGAGGAGGGTCAGAAACGTGTACATATCACCGCAGGCGTCCCACGAGGTTCGATCCTGGGTCCGGTGCTATGGAACACGATGTACGACGAAGTGTTACGGCTCGAGTTCCCGAGCGGGGTGAAGATAGTCGGGTTCGCAGACGACATCACCCTGGAAATATGTGGTGAATCCATCGAGGTAGGTGGAGCTGACGGCCTCACACTCCATCGGCATTGTGGAGTGGCACAGCGGCAGAGGGAATGGAATAACTCCACCAAAGTCGGTGGACCCGCTCGACCAATCCCGGAATTATCCGGTGGGTCGGTAGGCGACACGGGGAGGTTAACTTCCACTTAACGCGAGATTCTGTCAGGCCATGGTGCTTTAGACAATATCTGCATAATATGGGCATGCACAGTCCTCCGCACGTACTGAGTGCGCGGAGCAGAGGAAACCGCGGAACATGTACTCTTCACGTGTCCTCGCTTCGACGGCGCGAGATCCGGCACTGATGGCCAGCGGTCACGACACGACTCGGATACTTGGTCCCGAGGATAGCCGTGACCGGGACATCTGGGACGCGGTATCGTAGCATGCATCCCGAGATTGTCCTCGGTCTCCAATCGAAATGGCGAAACGACCAAAGGCAGGTCGAAAGGGCGACCCTAACTACTGAAGACCTAAGTAGTTAGACATAGTGGGTGCTTAATTAGCACAGAGCCCCCTCCCCGAAGTAATACCGAAAGGTGGTTCCGGGAGGGAGAAAGGCTTAAGGCACGGGTGGGTTTTTAGTGGGTCGAGGAGTTGGCACCCTCATCCCCACACCCTGAGTTCTTCAGGTGTCTGGTTGCAGATTTTCCATCCCGTCTAAAAAAAAAAAAAAAAAAGATACCGGGGTGTGGAAGTAGTTCGCCTCCCGCGGTGCACCCTGAAACGTTAGGCTCCCCTAACGGCTAAACGGACTACGGAGGGAGCGTCATTGGGCGCATTGGGGTGGATGTCAGTAAAACCCCAATTATGGCAACTGGCTGTGAAAGGAAAACGAGCGGAACCGTGCAATCGGGCTGGCAACTGTGTCGACCCCTTAGTACTGCCGGGTGACACCGCGCAGGAAACGGCGGGTTCCCTTCGGCACAGGCTGTCTCCGTCCCACTAAAACCGTGGCAGGCCTCCAGTACGTTCCATTCTCCACCGTCCGACCTCGCCAGTCGGGCGGGAGTAGGCTCAGATGACCCTATACCTGTCTTACGCCGATCCGGCTCTGAACACGGTTCCCCATGAAGGGCCGTGTCAACTCTAGCATGGCCTCCTGCTTGCATAGACAACCATGGGATCAAGAAGGCGACTACTCCACGTGGGTTTGGATAGCGGCTGGAGGGGGACCCAACAGAATGGAGGAAAATAAAAATAAAAATAATAAAAATGAAAATGAAAAAACAAAAAAAAGGAGCATTCAGAGGCACAGGAGAAAACGAAGAGAGAGCGAACCCGTTCGCTAAAGGCGGCTCTAGCGAGATCCCCAACCAGGAAAATGGTGGGATCCGGCGTGTCCGACACCTGTGGAAGTGCCACGGCATCAGAAGCAGGTGCCGCCAGACTAGGCGTGGCCATGGATGGGCCAGGACTCATCCGGGCCATGGATAGGATGCGGGAGATTATCCCCAAGGTCGAAGAAGTGTCCGAGCAGTTGGACGCGATTATCGACTTCACGTCATCGCGTTGCAACATCGCCAAGGACCTCAAGATGAGCCTCCTCAGGCTACGCCTCACAGTGCAGGCTGCCTGTAAGGAGAGAGAGGAGCTGGAGGCCAAGCTCCTAGCCGAGCAAAGCGCCAAGGAACTGGCGCGGCTAGTTGCTACCGAAAGGGCGAGGGAGATAGCCTCGAAGCAGACGCAGACGGAAGTGTCCGTCTCCGTCGGAGACTCCACCCCATCTAACATGGGAGCAGGGAGCTCCAAGCGGGCTAGGCAGTCCCCGGGGGAAACGGCACCGGGCGCTTCTAAGAAGCGCATCGTGTCGGATGCCCCTGTAGGCAAAAGAACCTACGCGAACGCGGTGGCGGGGTCAGAGGGTCCATCCTCGCGACCCGATTTAACGGGCCGCAAAGAGAGAGGCCCCGGCGCTGAGCCCAGCGCTGAAGGCGCGAATCCCAGCTCGAGAGTTGTCTCAAGCGCCGAAGGGGGCCCGAGCGGTAGGGCCCCCATACAACAACCGCAGGTAGCACGGAAGCTACCAGGAGAACGAGGAGGACCACGGCAGTGAGGGCCAATGGAAAAAGGTCCATAATAGAAAGAGATCGAAAAAGAAAAGGAAAAGCAACAGGTGGCCCGCAAGCGCAACCGCGGTGAGGCTCTCATCGTCAAGACCGACGCGTCTCAATTACTCGGAGGTCTTGAAAGCGATGCGCGGGGACGCTAATTTGGCGGGCCTGGGAGCCGACGTGCGGAGTATACGCCGTACCCGCACCGGCGAGATGCTCCTGGAGCTGAAAAAGTCGACCCAGTCGAAGGGTCCGGCTTATAGAGACCTGGCAAGAAAGGCCTTAGGTGAGGGTGTGGAGGTACGCGCCCTCGTCTCACAGGTGACGATCCAGTGCAAACACCTGGATGAGATCACCGAGGTAGACGAGATCTCCACTGCAATTAAGGAGCAGTGCAAGGTTGAGGTTGCCACCGCAGACATACGACTGCGGAAGGGTCCACTTGGGACCCAGGTTGCAACCATAAGGGTAGCGGCAGTCGACGCAGACGCGGCGTTGAAAGTGGCGAAGGTGAAGGTGGGATGGTCGATATGCCCACTTAGCCTACACCAGCCGCCGAAGGCATGCTTCAGATGCCTAGAGAGCGGGCACATGTCCTGGGAATGCAAAGGCCCAGATAGGAGCAACATGTGCAGAAGGTGTTGAAGTATCGGAGTAGGAGTTAAAACACAACTTGTTTGTTATTTTTGTTACCGTAGTCTGAAAAGTGAATCTTTATTGTTATGGTTACTGCGATGAATACATTTCAAATAATTTGAAACCGAACGTAACGTTGTGACGCACAGTCGTCACCGACACTACACTTCCTCTTCTTCTTACTGGTCTTGAACTGCATCCAACCGATAGTCTTTCAGGTATTCCGGTTGACGACAACTTCGTTGCGGCCATCGTTGTGAAACATCCAGACTCGTTCCGGTTACCGTTGGCTCCGACTCTAGCTGCTTATCCTCTCTTGACGGGAACTGATTTGATGTCGCCTGTAGTTCATTTCTGGATCCCGAAGCTGTAGACTGAACCGGCTCATGATCTTCGGCTTGTGATTTTGACGTAATTGGTTTCCGATGAGTGACATTTCTATGATAGCTCTTTCCAGTTTCCTTAGATCTAATCGTTACGTCAGGTCCATTTCGTTGAATAACTTCCATTTCTTCAGGACTGAAGTTGCTAGACAACTTGTTCTCCCTATTGACGCGTTTGGCAACAACAGTATCTCCAACCTTGATTTCGTTTGGTGTTGCATGACGGCGTTGGTTGATATATTTAGATCCTTTCATTTTCCTTTCACGATCTCTATCCATTACTTCCTCGATTAGTTTATTGTTAACTGACGGCATTGTGGGAAGCTTATCTCTCAGTACTCTCCCAAACATCAATGCTGATGGAGCAACTCTAGTAATTGAATGTGGAGTCGAGTTATACATTAACAAATACATCCTCAAATCCCACTTCCAATCGGAATGTGGTGTTTCCTGACTTATTTGCAAGCGTTTCTTCAGGGCCCTATTGGCCCGTTCAACTTCTCCATTTGCTTGAGGCCAATATGGCGATGTTTTTATTAAATCGATTCCAAACTCCCCACTGAATTGATTCAATGCCTCACCTACAAATTGAGGACCGTTATCAGTTCTGCATTGTTTAGGAATTCCGTAACGACAAAAAGTTTCGTGAAGGGCCTGGATGGTCAATCTAGCGGTAACTTCTCGCATAACTATCACTTCAACAAAGCGACTGAAATAGTCGACGAGCACTAAGAGGTTGTGCCCTGACGGCAGTGGTCCCATGAAATCGACTGCGATATGGGTCCATGGTTTTTCAGGCATTTTTGTTCGAATCAGTGGTTCCGGAGGCGAAAGAGAGGACACAAGGGTACATTCTTTGCAGCGAATGACATATTTTTCAGCTTCCTTGTCCATATTTGGCCACCATACTTTTTGCCTTAAACGTCGTTTCATTACCACAATTCCCGGATGTCCTTCGTGAGCTAAGTGTAAGACTTGATTCTGTAGCGAGTGTGGAATGATAATCCTTTCCCCACGAAGTAGAACTTCTTCCACCACACAGAGTTCAGTAGCGTAAGGTTTAAATGGAGACGCCAACTTCGTCCAATCCTTTCCTTCAAGTGCTCGAACTACATCACAAACTACTTGATCTTTGCGGGATTCCTCTTTTATATCTTCAAGTTTCATAGCAACAGGCTTGGAAACATTTACCATTTTCAATATATTATCATTTTCAATATCGAAAGGCTGGGGATCTGATAGTGAAAGTCTTGAGAGTGCATCGGCTAAATTTGTGACACCTGGTTCATAAACTATCTCGTAGCTATAGGATTGTAACCGCAGTACCCATCGTTCTAAACGAGCACAGGGTTTTGAACGCGGACTGAACAGAAATAGCAGTGGTTTACAATCAGTGATAAGTTTGAAGTGTGTTCCCTGCAGATACAAGCTGAACCGGTCAACTGCCCAAACTATTCCCAAAGCCTCTTTTTCCGTTTGGAAGTACTTCCGCTCTAAGTCAGTCAAAGACTTACTTGCGTAAGCAATTATCCTCTTTTCTCCGTTTTTATTTTCCTGTAGCAGTACAGCACCCAGACCAGAGGGACTAGCGTCGGTTATTAAGATGGTTTTGTCGTGGACTTCGAAAAATCCTAGATGACTAATTTTACAGATAGCCAGCTTTATCTCTTCAAAAGCCAATTTTTGTCTGTTTGTCCATTCAAACTTGTTACCTGTTCTCAATAGACTACGAAATGGATCGGTTTTGGAAGCCAGGTGAGGAATGAATCTTCCGACATAAGTGATTAGTCCGAGGAAACTCCTTAGTTCCGCTGCATTGGCAGGTTCACGGCATTGCTGAAGAGCCAAAATTCGACTTTTTATCGAATTTTAAGATTCCTTCCCTGGGAAGCTCATGGCCCAAAAATTCTAATTTGTCTGTGCTAAATAAACATTTTTTCCAAATTCAAGAGAATTCCGTATTGTTCAAAACGTGTCATCAGCGCTTTTAGTCGTAAGTCATGTTCATGCTGTGTATGGCCAAAGATCACTATATCATCCAGGTAAACCACTACTCCATCTAGCCCTGCCACAATGGTGTCCATGACTTTCTGAAAAAGTTCTGGAGCACAGCAAATGCCAAACATCAGTCGTTTATATCTGAGAATAAATTTATATAATATAAAAAGGATATTTACATTTTTATTTGCATTTGCGATACATATATCGAATAATTAAAAAAAAATCAAAATAATTTACCTAAACAGGCCATATTTGGTAATGAACGTGGTGATTTCGCGAGATTTTTCAGACAATTCCAATTGATGATATGCCTCCTTAATGTCCAATTTGGAAAACTTAGTTGCCCCCCCAAGACTGCCTAACAACTCTTCAATGAGTGGCAACGGATAAGATTCTCTCAGAACAGCTTGGTTAGCCCTCCTCATGTCGATGCAAATTCTGATTTCCCCAGATTCTTTTAGAACGGGCACGATTGGCGAGACCCACGCCGAAGGTCCGTTAACTTTTTCGATTATATCCTTGTCCAAGAGCGATTTCAATTTATCGTATATTTTGCCTTCCAATGCAATCGGTGCTCGCCTGTATCCTTGTTGAACCGGTTGAATCGCATCATTGATAGGAATATGAACGACTACCCCTTTGATTTTTGGAAAGTTTGTAGAAGTCTTTCCAATTGATGCAATGTCGAAACCAACCTTGAGTACTTCCAGTTGTTTAGCCGTTTTATCACCAAGTAGATTATGTTGTCCTTGTTCTACAATATAGAACGTTGTACTGACTTCCTTTGATCTCGCTCGAATCATCGCACGGAACATTCCTAACATCTTCATTGGCCTGTTCGTAGCATACGCAATTAATTTTCGATCCACCTCTTGAGCAAAATCCGTGATTTCTATGCCTGCCTTATTGACCTTTTGCCAAGTTTCCTCAGTGATAACGTTGGCATCAGCACCAGAATCGATTATCATTGGAATCTTGATGCCACCTACGATAAACTCAAACGTATTCTTTCCCATCGCGTAGAAAACTTCATTCGTCGGCATTTTGCTTTGTTCTTCCTCAACCAATCGCAACCTTTTAGGCTTGAATCCATCGTATCGGCTGGTACCGGCTCGCTTGAAGCAGCGGTTTGCGTAATGTCCAGACTCACCGCAGTTCATACATTTCGCGTTTCTTGCACGACAAATTGAATCTCCTTTAAAATGTCCTCTTTGCCCGCAAGCGAAACAGGCCTTGGCCGGAGCACGGTCATCCCTAATGGAGTTCCTATCGACCCTACCAAAATCAGTTGTCGTTTTACCAGATTCTCGATAAAATTTACCAAAATTCCGATCAGAACGGATTTCTGCTGAAGGTAAGCTCATGGTAACTGAACGCTTGGATAACTTATTCATACCTAAACAAAAAAATTTGAAGCAAGCGATAATGCCCAAACATTATAATTTTTTTTTTTTTTAGCAAGTAGTTCATACCTCCAGCTATTTCGTTATCCGGTGTAGTTTGATCTATTTCCTTCACCTGTTGATGTACGTCTGCCAAAGTCGTTCCAAGAGTTACAATTTCCTCCAATGACATGTCTTTTGCCAAAATTTTTCCACGCAGCTCGGAAGATCTGCATGCTTCCACAATCTGTTCGACGATTCTATCATCGCCTTCTCGAGAATCATACCTGTTGAACTCATACCGTTTGGCTTGGATGCGCAAACGCAAAACAAAATCCGCAAATCTTTCATCGACCTTTTGGACTATTTGGCGAAATAAATGACGTTCATAATTTCGGTTACGCATTGGCTCAAAATGTTCATCAAGCCGCTGAATCGCCACATCATAATACGGAGGATCAACAAGAACATGTGAAACCTCATCCACTCCAGGAAGATGGTCAAAAATTTCTTGAATATCGGAGCCAGCAAGATGAAGCATCTTAGCACGTTTTTCCAACTGCGAGGTGATTTTACAAGCATCGAAATATCTTTGCAGTTCTCGCTTCCATTTCTGCCACGCTATAGGCAACTGAGATCTCTCAGACCCAAATATAAACGGTTTCACACGATGCATCGATGATTCCATCCTATTTGAATATTTATTTCCACTTTATTTAAGGGATTTTTTTTTTGTTATTTAATAAATGAGAACCCAATAAGGCGAAAAAAATGAATGGAAAAGTGATCTCAAATCATGTAATAAAATACGGCATCGCTTAAACTTTCAAACATAATTTATTTTATTTTATTTTTAACATTTCACTGCGATATTACAATTGTCCGAAACACTGTCTGATGTATTCAATCAGATGACATTCTCATTTACAATAACGGTAACTATGTTCATTCACAAGTCTTACAATACGCAATATTTCACACATACTATACCACATAGTTTTCCTTCTTGATTCTTGTAGCACACAGTTGCTCTCCAATTCAATTTTTGTTTTTACGGTAGCACACAGTTGCTCTCCAGTTAAATATTCCTCCATTTCGTAGCACACAGTTGCTCTCCAATAAGGCACACAGTTGCCGATTCTTAATAACCACACGGTTGTTCTCCACTGAGACGCATTAATTAATTATTTCTATACTGATGTGCACAACACTAAGTGTATTTATTCATACATTTTGACATTTTTTTTTTTTTCAAATCAAAACACTCAGCTGTCGAAACGTATTCCAATTGGATTCGGAATGATCCCACTGTGAAAATATGTATGACCCAACAAAACATTTCACCTACGGGTATGTACATAAAAATGTGAAACCAAATAGGCTTTTCACCTTTGGGTATGTAGTATGTGCAGTACAGTGTTACCATGACAACGGAAATGAGTGAAAATAATAATGGAAAATAAAATAGATATGTATAATGTTGGGAATTTTAAATCACTTCCAATGAGACTCATGTGATAAAATATATGAGTTTGCGTAATACACTAAATTCCATTCATTTTTCTGACCTTTAATTTTTCTCATTATTCTGATGAGAACATCTTTATTCGCTTTCACAATCCATAATCGAGCTGGGAATGTCTTACCTCTGACTGCTGGAGCACAATTCGATTCCACCACTATGTAGTTTGAACAACTTCGATATTCTTCACCTTATCACACAATATACAATTAGAACAAATTTCCTTTAAATTTACAACTCCACAAGTTTTCTCCTCGTCGCCAATGAAGTATCGGAGTAGGAGTTAAAACACAACTTGTTTGTTATTTTTGTTACCGTAGTCTGAAAAGTGAATCTTTATTGTTATGGTTACTGCGATGAATACATTTCAAATAATTTGAAACCGAACGTAACGTTGTGACGCACAGTCGTCACCGACACTACAGGTGTGGCAGCACAAGCCACAAGGCGCGGGACTGCAAAAGTCCCCCAAATGCTTGATGTGTGCCGGGAAACCGGACGATAAGCACGTCATGGGGGGGGCGAAGTGCCCGGCCGCCAAGGGTAAACCAACGAGCCAACCATGATGCGGGTCACACAACTAAACCTGAACCACTGTGAGGCCGCCCAGCAACTGTTGTGTCAGTCAGTTAGCGAGTCGGCATCGGATATCGCCATAGTTTCCGACCCATACCGTGTCCCAGCCGGCAACGGTAATTGGGTCACGGACAGGTCCAATATGGCGGCATTATGGACGACGGCAAGTACCCGGTTCAGGAGGTTGTGTCTTCCACTAATGAAGGCTTCGCGGTTGTAGAAGTGAATGGAGTGTTCTTCTGCAGCTGCTACGCACCGCCAAGATGGTCGATTGAACTGTTTTCAAACATGCTCGACCGTATGACAAGTGAGCTAACTGGCCTGTACCCGTTGGTAATAGCAGGTGACTTCAACGCCTGGGCGACCGAGTGGGGGAGCCGCCTTACCAACCCCAGGGGCCAGATTCTTCTGGAAGCCTTGGCTAGGCTCAACGTGGACCTAGCCAACGTGGGTACCAAGAGTACATACCACAGAAATGGAGCGGAATCGATAATCGACGTTACCTTCAGCAGTCCTGGGCTGCTCAATGATTGGAGGGGTGGATGATGGCTACACCCATAGCGACCACTTGGCGGTTCGTTATTGTATCGTCCACAATACAAGGCAGCGTGCGGAAGGAGTAGCATCCACTCCATTCGCCCGCAGATGGAGGACGTCCTACTTTGATGTAGAGACTTTTAAAGAGGCGCTTGAGAGGGAACGGATTTTACGCGAAACCCAGGAACCTTGCGGCGAACGACTTGTGATGGCACTTATACGAGCGTGCGATGCGACCATGCCGAGGGAAGTCAAACCGAGGAATGGAAGATCGCCGGTGTATTGGTGGACAGAGTCGATTGCCGACCTCCGAAGAATTTGCCTCCACGCTAGACGGAGGATGCAAAGAGCGCGGTCAGACGCCGATAGAATCGAGCGCAGAGAGGTGCTTGTCGCCGCGAAGGCCGCTCTAAAGAGGGAGATAAAGGCCAGCAAGCGAGCCTGCTTCGAGGGCCTGTGTCAGAGGTGTCAGAGGCCAATGCGAACCCGTGGGGTGACGCCTATCGGGTAGTAATGGCCAAAACCAGGGGATCGGCGGCTCCAACCGAGCGTTCATCAGAGCTGCTGCAGGTGATCGTTGGGGGACTCTTTCCGAGCCACGACCCGAGTCCATGGCCCCCGCCGCCGTAGATTTGTCCCATGACCAGCGTTCCAGTATCCCAGACCTTAACGCTGTCATAGCGACGGAAGGGTGGACGGCCCCGCCGAACACCCGCGACCACGTGGGCATTGATAACGGCACAACGGGGGCCGGCGACGAGGCGACGGTGACGAATGACGAACTCATTGCGATAGCAAAGTCGCTAAAGGTGAACAAAGCGCCGGGACCTGATGGTATCCCGAACCTGGCCATCAAGACGGCTATCTTGCTGGATCCCGGAATGTTCAGGGTGGTGATGCAAAAGTGTCTGGACGAGGGCGTCTTCCCGGACGCCTGGAAAATTCAGAACCTTGTATTGCTACCAAAGACAGGGAAGCCACCAGAAGATCCATCGGCATATGGACCTATATGTCTGTTGGATACAGCGGGTAAGGTGCTCGAGAGGGTAATCCTCAACAGACTGGCAACGTACACGGAGGGTACAGGCGGTCTGTCGGACAACCAGTTTGGCTTCCGCAAAGGGAAGTCGACGGTGGATGCCATCCTGTCCGTCACCAAGACGGCTGAGGTGGCAATCCAGCGCAAGAGGCGAGGAGTACGCTACTGTGCAGTGGTCACCCTCGACGTGAGAAACGCCTTCAACAGCGCCAGTTGGGTGGCTATCGCCGACTCGCTCCAGCGCCTGCAGGTTCCTGGGTACCTGTACAAGATTCTGGGAAACTACTTCCAGAATCGCGTACTGGTGTACAACACGGAGGAGGGTCAGAAACGTGTACATATCACCGCAGGCGTCCCACAAGGTTCGATCCTGGGTCCGGTGCTATGGAACACGATGTACGACGAAGTGTTACGGCTCGAGTTCCCGAGCGGGTGAAGATAGTCGGGTTCGCGGACGACATCACCCTGGAAATATGTGGTGAATCCATCGAGGAGGTGGAGCTGACGGCCTCACACTCCATCGGCATTGTGGAGAGATGGATGCGCTCCAAAAAGCTGGAGCTAGCTCACCATAAGACTGAGGTCACGGTTGTCAACAACCGAAAATCGGAGCAATACGCTACGATTAGTGCAGGCAACTGCACTATTGAATCGAAGAGGTCTTTGAGGTATCTTGGGGTCATGATCGACGATAAGCTGTCCTTTACCAGCCACGTCGATTACGCTTGCAAGAAAGCCTCCGTGGCTATCTCGGCATTATCCCGCATGATGTCGAATAGCTCGGCGGTGCAAGGGAGTAAGCGTAAACTCCTGGCCAGTGTCGCCCTGTCCATACTTAGGTACGGCGGGCCGGCATGGATCACCGCCTTGAACATGAAGTGCTACCTAGGTAAGCTAGAGAGTACACACAGGCTAATGTGCCTAAGAGTGGTTAGTGCATACCGAACGGTATCACGCGACGCGGTCTGTGTCCTAGCGGGGATGATGCCGATAGGCATCGTCATAAAAGAGGATGCAGAGTGCTTCGAGCAACGTGGAACAAGAGGTATCCGAAAGACCACTAGAGCCGCATCAATGGTTAAGTGGCAGAGGGAATGGAATAACTCCACCAAAGGTCGGTGGACCCACCGACTAATCCCGGAATTATCCGGGTGGGTCGGTAGGCGACACGGGGAGGTTAACTTCCACTTAACGCAGATTCTGTCAGGCCATGGGTGCTTTAGACAATATCTGCACAAATATGGGCATGCACAGTCCTCCGCATGTACCGAGTGCGCGGGAGCAGAGGAAACCGCGGAACATGTACTCTTCACATGTCCTCGCTTCGACGGCGCGAGATCCGGCATGATGGCCGTAAGCGGTCACGACACGACTCCGGATAATTTGGTCCCGAGGATGTGCCAGGACCGGGACATCTGGGACGCGGTATGCGTAGCAGCATCCCAGATTGTCCTCGGTCTCCAATCGAAATGGCGAAACGACCAAAGGCAGGTCGAAAGGGCGACCTAACTACTGAAGACCTAAGTAGTTAGACATAGTGGGTGCTTAATTAGCACAAAAGCCCCCTCCCCGAAGTAATACCGAAAGGTGGTTCCGGGGAGGGAGAAAGGCTTAAGGCACGGGTGGGTTTTTAGTGGATCGAGGAGTTGGCACCCTCATCCCCACACCCTGAGTTCTTCAGGTGTCTGGTTGCAGATTTTCCATCCCGTCCAAAAAAAAAAAAAAAAAAAGATACCGACGAAGTGGTGATAAGCAGGGACGTTCGTTTTCTAGAAGCCAATGATAACATGAAGCAGATATCACACCCTAACGTCGTCGAGTTCGAGTACAGCCACCAGCAGCCTGATGAGATGATAGTTCATGATGATATTGATGACGCTATTGATGACGATATTGATGAAGACTTTCCAGAGGTCGACTCCACGCTGGTTCAGGATGAGTACGAACAAAACGAATCAACCGATATCAGTATAGACGAATTCTTGAGCAGCACAGAAGAAGTTCCTGAATCACCGCAACCGAGGCGGTCAGAAAGAGTCACGAAAGGAAAACCACCGGTGTGGTACACCGAGTCCTCAAATGTGATCTGCAAGCAGCAACCCGAACCGAGAACCCACATGGAAGCAGTTACTGGTCCGGAGCGTGAATTATGGCTAGCAGCAACCGAAGATGAGCTGAACTCGTTGAAGCAGAACCGAACCTGGGATTTGGAAGAGCTACCAGCCGGACGAAAAGCGATTGGATGCAAATGGATATTCAAGAGGAAGGAGGACGAACGAGGCAATGTGGTACGGTACAAGGCAAGACTCGAGGCACAAGGGTTCACACAAAAATTTGGAACCGACTACGATGAAGTATTCGCACCAGTTGTCAAGCAGGTAACCTTCAAGATTCTCGCAACCGTCGCTACCCAGAGGAAGTTGCTGCTGAAACATGCTGACGTTAAGACCGCATACCTGAACGGGGAACTGCAAGAAACCGTTTACATGAAACAGCCACTCGGAATACGTTCAGACAATGATGATGCAGTTTGCCGCCTACGAAAGAGCCTATATGGGTTAAAGCAAGCCGCTCGTGTCTGGAACACCACTTTTGACGCCGCACTGAAGAAGATGGGATTCACGCAGTTCAAGAACGATTCCTGCCTCTATTATCGTGGAGCAGGTGACGATCGCGTTTTACGTTGATGACATCGTTGTGGCCTGTCGCACTGAGGACGAGTACCAGGCCATTATTCGAGGACTGAACAAACATTTCAAAGTGACGTCGTTGGGCGATATTCGCAATTTTCTTGAGTTGAAGTCAGACAAGCCGAAGGATCAATTTCGCTGAATCAAAGCAGGTACATTCGGAAACTCCGGAGCCGATTCGGAATGGATGAAGCTAAGCCATCAAAGATTCCATTGGATCCTGGACATTTGCAAACCAAGGAAGAGAGCGATAAACTACCGAACAATTCGCAGTACGCTAGCTTGGTTGGTGGTTTGCTCTATGTTGCCGTTAATACTCGTCCGAATATCGCCGTTAGCGTATCAATCCTAGGACGAAAGATGAGCTGTCCATCACAAGCTGATTGGATAGAAGCAAAGCGGATTCTGCGCTACTTGAAGCACATAGTAGACCACGAGCTGGTACTGGCCATCAATGCAGATCCGTTAACCGTTTACGTAGACGCAGATTGAGCAGGAGATGCAAAGGACCGAAAATCTACTTCCGGATATTTGTTCCAACTAGGAGGAGGTCCAGTATATTGAAGTTCAAAGAAGCAGACGTGTGTAACCTTAAGCAGTACCGAAGCTGAGTACATCGCACTTGCTGAATGCTGCCAGGAGGTCCAGTGAATTTTACGGATTCTAGAAGATTTCTCTGTACCAGTTAGCCTACCGATCACTATTTTTGAGGATAATCAGTCCTGTATCAAGCAACTGATTTCACCTACTGTGAGTCGCAGATCAAAGCATGTTGAGACCAAGAATCACTATATTCGAGAGATGCAGACCAATGGAAAAATTCAAGCGGTTTACTGCCCCATCGAAGAGATGATTGCGGACATGCTAACCAAGCCACTCCAAGCGGTGGAGTTACGCAAGTTTCGGGAAGCAACTGGAATACTACCATCGAGGAGGAGTGTTGAAGTAGGCAATGGTGAAGAGTAGTCTAGTTACCAATGATTGTTTATGATAGTTAAATAAAAGGAAAATTTGTTCATTACCGTTCTGAATCTCAAACTGAGTAGATGTTTTATTACGGTCTACGGCTACACTTACAATACAATCCCTGTCAACATCGGTGGTTTTTCTGAGACGAAAAAATCACGTCGTCCTTCGGAAGAGAAGCAACCCCGTTGGTCCCGGCTCATATTCATGAGTTGATAGGAAGGGTCCAGGTGGTGGAGTCGTTTTCCTGGCGTCGGTGGTTGTTAACATGTTAGGAAATAGGCTGACGGAAGAAAAAGGTTTATATTTTCCATATATCATGATTTTTTTTTGACACGGCTTATTGTTGTACGGCAGTATATGTGGGATAAACAAAAGTATTCAATAAGAGTGATAGAGTACAGATTTATCTTCACCGAAGAACTACACTTTTTCTAAATATTTTTTTTTAGAAAGTTCAACGTATCTCGGAGGCGCACTAAGTTTTTCAATTCTTTTCAAGCACTTTACACAATGAATTCAATTTTGCACTATTTTGAAACTAGTCATAAATTATGATAAATCAAGCTTCGCCGTTTTATTCAACTGCCGTTTTATTTGACATGGATGATTTTTTTCTTCAGTCAGAGTTATTTTTGTCGGAATGAATTTGTTGAGAGTGAATGAAATTTATGATTACGATTATAATATGATTAAAACTAATCGAGGTTGGCCTTGCGTGTGGACGAACGTCAAGTGGCATTTTTTCGCTCTTCAGATATATGAAAATCGATAGTTTTAGCGAAGAAATTCAGTTCTCTTGATTACACTCAGTATTGCTGTGTTGTGAGACGATCAGTTGCTTTTTTGTCTGAAAATTGTTTGCTATTCTGCACTGCTGGGTACGCGTTGGTCTTCAAGTTTCCGGAAGTGTCTCATGGAAAAAGGATTAATTTACTGGCGTGATAGTAGGATGGGCCAGATCAGTGTGATTCTGAAAAGTGCCTTGCACTTTTAGGTGAGTCCCAGTTACATTAGTGTTTGTGACTATAGCCTGCAAGAGTAACATAGTTGCATCCCCGATGTTGAAGCATTGCTTCACGCATCGATCAGCTAGGTATTTTTCCGTTTCCATCTATTTACCTATAATCTTACTGTCATTCCTGTCTATTTGAACTCCATAATAAGATGTCTTTAGTACTGCTTTGTTGATGGTTCCAGAATATTCGCTCTGTGATAAGTCACTATGGACGCGTTAGAAAATTATGCACTTTGGTGTAAAGATGCAATCTCTGATCAAATGTTTTATTATTCGGTGAAGTTTCCAAGAGAACAAAGCAAAATAAAACAAATCGTAAACATAGACAAACTATTTTTCTAGGGGTTTCTATTTTATGATCAGTCATTGGTCAGTCAATTAATATATTTTTATTCAAGAAGATTTCTTGCTTTCTCGCAATATTTGGCCAATGTATTATTTTGAATTGTTATAAAACAGGGGGTTAACCGTGTTTTGGAGTGCTGGAAGAAATTTTCTGGGTGTTTCTGTTTTTCAACATGTCTGTCAAACCAAAATCGAAGATTTATGCTAGTTGGTAGCCAACTGCAAATGATGTAAACATCCGTGTGAGTGGTTCCAGATATTACGGAAATTTGTCTTGTTGTGGTGATGTGTCTGAATATGTCGTAGTGTGTTTATGAAGGTGTTTTCTCTCATGTTAAAATAGTTATGAAATGATTTTGAATGACTTGAAGAAAACTACTTCAACGTACTTCGTAATATAAAACTACCTACAAATTTCAAATGAATATAGATATTATATTTAGTTATTTATTATTGAAGTTGATATTATATCATCTTTATTTTCCCATTTTCTGATTAACCTCAGCGTGGTGGGCTTATGTTTTCATCAACTCTTAATCCTGGTTGCACAGTTATTAATTCCCAAAGAGCTTTTCATTAGCAATCGAAGTAAGAGTGATGAAGTAAGTCTCATATCAGCTTCCAGCGTGCAATGTACAGATTATTCAATTTATAGCGCAACGCAAGTGTAACGCAAATAACAGGAAAGACAACAACTTGTATTTTATTTATTGATGTTGGAGTTTTATTCCTCTTCGTTCACTACAAATTATAATAAAAGATCATCATTTAACAATAATTTAGAAAATTCTGAAATTTATTTCTTCTATACAGTCACTATGTTCATTCCAAGTACCATGTTTGTCCTAAGTCAGTTAAATAAACTACTGAAAAAGCGATTTTTAACATAAACATGTTACTGTTGTTGATTGTGATGGAAGGTTTGTGTCGAACTCACACCATGAAACTCTTCTATCTTTAAATGTCTGTGATTTCCTGAAGCAGCTAGAATTTGTGCAAATTCTTCAAGTTTCACAACTTCAATCGCTCAAATGTTGTATGCAAATGTTGTTTCCAAAATATAGAGAAGAAACCTAAAATAACAATATATTAAGGTAATGCAATGTTGTTTCTCCAGTCCAAGAAATCTAAAAAGCTCCCTTTCAACTCCCGTACTTAGATATTTTACTCATTAAAGAGAGCGAGTAATGGCGCTATAACCATAAGGCGTATAGAGCTAGGACTATAGTTAATGCTCAAGTCTGAACTGTTTGGAGAAAAAATGGAGCATCACTTGCCCTTTTTAGACTCGATGCTCCCAACGGCGATATTAATAAATTTTTGTTCTGTACACCAAACAGGGCATTCTGTTTAACTATTCTCTCCGACTATTCATTTCCCTTTTCCTTTGATATCTACTGTAGGCTACGTGAGTTTCCCGTGTCTTCCTAAGGTATATACCAAATCCTCCCTATCTCTAAGAGTAACATGGACGTGGCCAGGTCAGCGGTCGAGAGGTGTATTTGTAAAGATTATTGTGTTAAGAAACTTATCAATAACTGGTTCCGTTTCATGGTGACAAGCCTTCAACAAATTATTCGTCATCGTAGCCCCATCCACGAGGTGTGAAAACGTCAATGCTTATGCTAATGGTCATGCTAACGATTGTAGTATGAATAAAACTATTTTGAGTGATTTTGGCAAGTGCCTAGTGGCACGAAAGAGACTTTTATAGATGTCAGATTGCTTTTTTTGGAGTTTACCTATGATTCAAACTGTTTTGAATTCGATCATAATAAACATTTTTAATTTTAATCCAATCTAGAACGGCTTCTAAAATATACCCTTCAGAACCTCTGGGTGGGCTCATTGAAGTTTTCTTCATGAAGTTTTGCGGAAAGCGATAAAGACAAATAGCAGGGTTTTGTGGATGTCGTCTTATAACCCTTGTAGAAATTAATAAACTTTAAATGTTACTTGGGTTGCGCAAGTCTTGGCAGCAGTTTGCTGCTATTCATCGTTTTTGATGATTATTGTTAACATTTCATCTTCCTACATGCTGCTTCTGGTTTCCTTCCTGCTTCGAGCTTGTGATCCAAACTCAACTGCCCATTAAACCATTTTAGAACTCTTGACACGGGTGAATTGCAGCATTGCAGCATTTTTCCCCAGGCACGATGGGACAGGTCCAAATTTTCTATGTGAGCGACTTTTTTTTTAAGCCAAGCGGAACTGTAAGATATCTAGCTAATTTCTGTCCATTGTTAAAACATACGGTTTGGATTTTGGGCAATACAGTGAAGTCACAGTTGTACTGTCTTCATTAAACTCACAACACCAGTTTCCTCAAACGAGTACATAATTAACCAGAATTCCAAAATGTTCACTCAAATCAAGTACTCAGAAATGACAAGATTATTTGACAGTACGAACGGCACGAGCGATTTGATGAAAATCCTTCCTTTGAACGACTTTGAAGAAATCGAGTGACTAGACGAATTCGTGTATCTGGGCTCATTGAGGACCACCGATAACGACAGCAGCAGAGAAATACAAAAGCGCATGATGGTCTGTCGCGAGAATGTTGGACGACAGCCCAGTTGAAATGATTCTCGAAAATGATCCGACGGGCGCAAGGAAAAGAGGCGCGCAACGAACAAGGTGGTTCGATCAAGTAGAAGGTGATCAGTGGACCCTTCGCAGACTGCGAGACTGGCGAAATGCAGCCATGGACCTAGTAAATGGAGACAACTTCTGTACACAGGCGAGGCCATCCGGCCTTTTCTTGATTGGTAAAGTAAATGAAGGTGTCACCACACGGTGCTTGAAATCTATGCTATAGTTCACTATGATATAGCCGTTATGGATATCAATGGTATAGTTTCATATGATTCGAGTAAATGTTTTGCAAAAATATTAACTATGAAGTAATAGTAGTCGAAATCATTGCCGCAACGCTACCACTTATCCTTTTTCGGTGTACACACGATTGATTTGCTTTGTGGCCGCTTAAATTCAGTTACGAGCTTTGAAAAAATAAATTTCGGTAGTTATCATGGTCACATCCGGTAACCATGGACAAAGAATGGAAACATTTCTGCAGTTGCTGAGTAAAATATTGAAAAAGCAGATACATCGAAAACAAAACACGGTTTATGAAGATCTGGATTACTTGTTCAGGAAAATTCTTCAGAGAAGTTTAAGGAAGTTCTTCAGAGAAGTAAATGGAAGTTCATTGGAGAAATTTCGGGAAGTTCTTTTGAGAAGTTTAGGGAAGCTCTTCAGAGAGCTTCAGGGAAGTTCTTCAGAGAACTTCGGGGTAGTTCTTCAGAAATCTGCAGGGATGTTTTTTAGCGAACTTCAGATAATTCTTCAAAGTAGTTCGGGAAAATTCATCAGCGAAGTTAAGGAAAATTATTCAGAGAATTTCAGGAAATAAATCTCATTAAAGTTCTTCAGTGGAACTACTGGGAAGTTCTTAAAAGAAATTCAGGGAAATTCTTTACAGAACTTTGGAGATGTTCTTCAAAGAACTTTGGGGAAGATTTTCAGAAAACTTCAGGGAAGTTTTCAGTGAACTTCAGATAATTCTTCAGAGAATTTCAGGAAATTAGTTTCATTAAAATTCTTCAGAGGAACTACTGGGCAGTTCTTCAGAGAAATTCAGGGAAGTTCTTCAGAGAGTTTGGAGTTGTTCTTCGGAAAAATTTGCGGAAGCTCTTCAGAAAACTTCATGGAAATTTTTCAGAGACCTTCAAATAATTCTTCAGAGAAGTTCTTCAAAGAAGTTCGGGAAAATTATTCAGAGAATTTCAGGAAATTAGTTTCATTAAAATTCTTCAGAGGAACTACTGGGAAGTTCTTCAGAAAATGTCAAGGAAGTTTTTCAGCGAATTTCAGATTATTCTTCAGATAAGTTTAAGGCAATTCATCACAGAAATTCAGGAAATATCTTCAGAGAAGTTTGGCAAAATTCCTCAGATAATTTTAGAAAATTATTTTCATTGAAGTTCTTCAGAGGAATTTCACGGAAGTTCTTCAGAGGAACTACTGGGAAGTTCTTCAGAGAAACTTCAGGGAAATTCGTCACAGAAATTCAAGGAAGGTCTTTTAGGAAGTTCAAGGGGTTTATCAGCGAACTTCGAAGCAGTTCCTCAGAGATCTACGGGAAAGTTTTTCGGAGAATTTCGGCAAAGTTCGTCAGAGTACTTCTGGGAAATTATTTAGAGAAGTTCAAGAAAATTCTTTTGAGAAGGTCTGGGATGCTCTTTTGTTAATTTCAGGGAAGTTTTTCAGAGAATTTCAGGGAAATCTATTGAATTCAATGCTTTGAGGTTCAATTTATTTGAATGTACCAAATTAAGAAGCAGAAATTAAATGAAATTGAAATGATAGGTTTATTTAATAGTCGTATATTATTGAAAAGAGGAGTGGTTGTCGATTTCACGTGATTTTGAATAAGAAAATGGAAATTTTCCAATTGTGCAGGAGCGTTAGACGGAAAACATGTAAGTATAGAAGACCCTGTGAAAAAGCGTCAGTGTTTATTTCTAATGGCTTTGGTGGATGCTGAATACAAGTTTACATGTGTCAACATAGGCACAAAATGAAGGGTCAGTGATGGTGGTGTTGATTTGTTGATTGCTTTTGGGGATTCTAATGCAGTATCATTGGATCCTGAGATGCCTGTCACGGATCTGACGGTGGACAAGTTGTATTGCTCATCTGACGCGAGGACCATCAGCTGCCTATGAGAAATACTGAAAATTATTTTCTCTTCATAGCCCTGCGCAAATTTGTTATTCAAGTTCTTTAAAGCAATCGAATATTTGTTAGACAAGACAGTCTTCAGCCCATAACGTCTTCATAACGTCGATTCAACCAGAATAATGGCCCAATTTTTTGGTTTTTTTAAGTTCCGTGGGTTCGGACACGATCACCATATGATTACTTTTTACGCTTCAAATTGTGCACTGCTGGCTTTGGTTTAAAAGTGTTTAAGGTTCCAACTGTTGTTAGATTCGTGATCTGCCTTGAGTGTTTCACATTATCGTTTTGAAAATACGTAGCATTTTATGCTGATGAGGAATAGCAAAGCAGAATAATACACTCTTTTGAAGTATATACTTCCTCCGGTGATCGGGATTAGTTGGGTCCCACAACACCAGATGTTGCTACATCAGCTCAACCAAGGATAATTCATATTCCTGATCCATTTTTGGTTTTAAAATACCGCAAAAACACCAACTAGCAAAACATTCAAACGAACTGTCAAAAAGCTCGACCAACGAACTACGACCTTTTCCGTCTGGATGTTCTAGTTCAAAGCCTACTCTGTCTCTCCGTGCACTTTGACCACGTATGACCGTAAACATTCTCATTGAATTAGCTAGTGCTGTACTTTGAGTAATGAAAATTTCGTTGTTCAGTTCCAATGCGATTTATTTTAAATAAAATTGTTTAGAGATAGATTCAGTCATGTCTAAAACTGTTGATCGTCAAGTGTGCTAAGTTTATTTATTCTTTCAAAAGGACTTTTTTCTGCATCCCAGAACGCCATAAATTTCGTTCAGATAATCCTCAATTCCAATCGTCTCGCTTATAGTGGCCAAATTAATAGCCAATTGCCAACTTTATTGCATGTCATCGTGCAACGTATACTCTTATTCATACTTCAACTTTTTCGAAAACTATCGCGAAGAAGTATAGTTTCTATTTTCCTTCGTCGCCGGGCAATTTCCAATCAGCGATGCTTCTGAAGCAAAATAAAATACCGAAACGTTCTTCGCCATCAACAAGCGCGCAGATAATGATTCGATGGCATAAATCTCAATATCCTTGGCGCAGGCAGGGGTGGTAGGAGCGGAGAGCGAATCTTGCACTTTCTGAAAACTTGTGCCTCGCTGCACGCTGCATGCATCCCGTCTTGGTTGGGCACCGAATGTTTGCTTATGCACCCATGTTCTCGAATCATACTGGAGATAATTTGATTTTCTATTTGCCGGGTGCCGCGCATTCTTTGGATCGTTAAAGCAAATATCGTATAGAACATCAGTCAGATAACAGCATTGTTAGCTCGGGAACAGATGAAACTATTGAAATGATACTTTTTGTGTATTCTCTGCTATATTCATACATTGTTAACCAATGCTATTTCGTTGGTAAATGCAAATCTTGTTTAATAGTTTTACTTTGGAAGACTATCACATGAGGCATTATTGTGATGGAGCTTAAAAGCGGATGGACAACGTTGCTTTTTATCATCCATAAACATTGAATTTAACGACCTCAATTGCTGATGGACCGGTCCCTAACAGCTGCAGACACAGTAATTGTAAGTGCTATCATTTTCACCCCCACACTTATCTGACCGGACGGACGCGCTTGGGTCAGTGGAAAAGTTTATTCAAAGGTAGATTTTTGCTCCCTCCCTGTTCCTTTTAGTTATAATATCTCTAAAAGCTTTTCCCCTGCGAATAATTATCAAATACACAATGCAGTGTCATTATCGTTAGAGATAGAGAAGAGAACAATGCAGTTATCATATTGTCCACCTCTGTGCGATTTCTCCCGGTACACGTTTTTATCACGGTCAAATAACCAAACCTACCATACTGTGGTGCAACCAGAGTGAAAAACCTTTTAAGAAAAATAAAGCTTGGTAGCAGTTACTGGAAATGCAGCAAGCACAAATCCTTGAGTAACCCACACACCACTACAACTCAGCGAAAGTTTGCTGGATCTCAACTCATTGAAGTTAGTTTCCATGTGATTTCAATGATTTTCAGAACATCCCGATTTACGAAAAAGGTAACATGTATAAAGAGTTGCTGGTGACACAAAATTGCAACTTTCTAGTTCAGAAACATCCATATAATGTAATTACGACTATCACTAAGGATTATACCTTGATATTGCGAGATAATCATCATTCCGTGAAGGGCTGAGTAGCATTGTGGATTTCTTTCTCTGTGCATTGCTAGAATTAAAATCATAAACATGTGGATTCTCTTGCATTGCCTTTCCAAGCTCGTAGAATTACTTATATTTTTGGTAAGACCAAGAAGAAGCCGATGTTTTAGATTGAGGTTCAATTCATGAATATCATTTTTTTCCACCTGAAGCTTTTTAACTTGTTATGAAGAGCATGTATTTATTTTCGAGTGTAATCAAATTCAGTAGAAAAATGTGCCTTAAATAAACATTCATTATTTAATTTCTTGGCAACCATGAACAGCAAATATTATAAAGTTCATTCGTTCAGTGTCAAATCAACTGTTTTACAATGTATAACATGACACAATTCTATTTGAAGTTCTATTCTTAGCATAATTTGTTCCTCAATTGTCTTTATATCAGACTGAATTCGAAAAAAAATTGGCTTACGTTGGCAAAATTTCATCACAATCAAGCAGGTAACTCTCAAGGTGGCATCGTTATGAGAGCGGCACTGCCACAAATATAAGCGGCTTCGTGGAATACCCGACTGTGTCCCATAGATGGATCTGAAAACACCTGGGATTCCATCATTCGACGGTGTTCTGGGTAGTTAATCCAAAGCCGACAGAAAGGAAGGTTTGACAAGAAATATCAGCAGGTCTTGGAAATGAAGAACGCATTCCGGCAGTTATTCGTATACTTTTTTACATACAAGGTTTGGGAAATCCTTATGGACTGACCTAAGAAGAAAAGGCCCACCATAGATCCCCCTAAAACCCCTTTCCTTGCCCCACGGTATTACTTCGTGGAGTGTCGTGACCATTTGGCTTTCATAGAGCCATTTAGCTCCTACTCCTTGTCATAGCCATTTCGCTCTCACCTAACTTGGTACAACAATTCAGCTCCCATCGTTAACGTTATTGAGATGAGTAGACCCTGACGGCGGATCTACCCTTCTCTAATAGCCAACGATTGTGAGCCATTTAGCTCCCACATACTGACGCAGTCGACTATGGATCTACCGGTGACATCACCGGGGAACGACAACCAGCTACACCACTCAACAACTCGCCTCTTGATTCTCCCACCATTTTCACTGTAGAGCCGACATGACTTGCGTTATAGCTCCTTTGATCGCATTCCAAGCACTTTCGTCACGAAACATTCGATAGACGAAGTTAACTGGGCTGGTATCTTCCCCGGTGACTGAATCTTGAGCAATCAATGACCACGTGTTCCGATGTCTCTTGGTCGTCTGCGCACTCTTGTCAAAAGGGTGGCGCTGCGTGTCCAAATCGATGCAAGTATTGCCTGTAGCAACCATGGCCAAACAAAAATTGCGTAAGGTAAAAGTTAACCTCTCCGTGCTTCCTTTTCATCCAGATCGACAGATCCGGTATGAGCAGGTGCGTCCATCGACCGTTATCCCACGTGTCTCAATCTCGTTGCCATTTGGCCTTCGACTCCACTATTACCAGCTTTCGAACTCCTCTGATATTTCTCCGCTGATAAGAAGGTTTGCTGTGACTGACAATCAGTGAGAAGGGGATGTCAAAACTGCTCTCTTTCGCTCCGGACTGGCCATGAACGGGGAAATTCATAGTACGAAATGCCTGCCGGAAGTTGCGTCGTTCATCAAGAAGCACCATAAGGGCGACGACGCGGTGTTTTGGCCGGATCTGGCGTCGGCCCACTACTCGAAGCGATCGTTGATGGAGATGGAGCGTCGATCTCCAATATCGATGTGATACCCGAGTCAGCAAACCCACCCAACGTCCCCCAGCTGCGTCCCATCGAGAATTTCTGGGCCAACCTGTAGCGTAAGATCTGCTCCAATAATTTTTTCACGGAGGAATTGATAAATAAAACGAAGAAACTCAATAACATGCCTAAAAGGATGTTTTCGTCCGCCATGGCGAATGTTCCGGTTAACTGCCGGAAGGCCGCACGCAAGGGCGTAGAATGTTTTAGCAGGTTAGCTTAAATAATAACCTTCCATGGGAAATTTATCAAAAGCAATTATCCGTCTTATCTTTTATCAATCACCCTCCGAAAAAATGTCCATTTTTTTAATGCAAACGTTGCGTTTGTAGTTTCGTGCAGTTTCGTTTAGTTTCCAGAGCTGCGACCCAGGCTCGACATCCTTATCACAGTATCGATGAAGATACACTAGCCTGTAGACGCCGCTTGCAACTGCTAGGTCCATAGCTATTCGGAATGATCTTTGCTACCACATTGATGGCCTTCGTCGCCTTCCTACAGGTATAATCTACGGAGCTGTTGAAATTTAGCCGGTCGTCAATTATCACACCCAGATACTTCAGCACGCGCTTCGAGGCTATGACAAGCCCTCCGATGACGATTTGAGCTCGCTGTACGGCTTTGCAGTTGCCGACCATCATCTCCTCCGTTTTGTGGTGGGCTCTCTGCAGCTTCGACCCCTGCATCCAGTTTTCAATTATGTCGATTGCTTCGGTCGCCAGCATCTCCACTTCTTCCGGTAATTCGCCTCACTGATAGTACGATGTTTTCCGCAAATCCAACGATCACTAGGCCTTTGAGCAGCTTCAGCGTCAGCACTCCGTTGCACAATCCGTTCCAAAGTGTTGGGCCAAGGATAGAATGTTGCGGAACTGCCGCCGTAGTATTCACTGATTTCCGCCCCACGGGAGGTCTCGTAGATCAACACCCGGTTCTGAGAGTAAATCTTCAGAATTATGCACTGGTTCTTCTACGATAACCTTCAGTTTTGCTGGACATAGCTCTGCAGTCAAGGGCTTTGATGACAATACGGTATGCGTCGCCCCAAGGGTTAACATCAGCGGCTCGGCATAGCTTCTTGTAGCAGATCGTTTTGCTCAGTCTTATCTCTCGTTTTAATTCAGTCCTGACAGCTCGGAGCACCACCCTATGCACCTCTCTGTCTGCTGCGGGTTTTGCTCTCTGGACACGTCTTCTGGCTCTGATACAATTAGCGCGAAGGATAAGTAAGATGGGCGCCGCTTGTTCCTCAGCTCCAGTTTCCTCGGCATGGTTGCGACGCATGCCCTTACTAACGTATTCGTCAGCACGTCCGCCTTTTGATTCAAGAGTTCGTTGTCTAACCGAAGTGCGCCAACGAAGAGTTCCTTGTCGAAGACCTTCGTCTTCAGTTTACGCTCGCAACACCAGTTCATATTTGTCATCAGCTATCGACTTCAGAAGGTAACATCGATGACGGACTCACGGCCGTCCCTGCGAAAAGTGTTGGCAGAACCTACGTTCGTTAGTGTAACCTCCAGCTTTGCCAGTGCTTCCAGCAGGTTGCACCCTCTAGCGTTGATACTTCTGCTACCCACTCCACAGCCTAAGCATTGAAGTCTCCTCCGATGACGATCGGTCTTTTTACGATGTGTTTTTCGGTCAGTGCATCCAGCATCTGGTGGAATTGCTCAATGGTTAACCTTGGGGGTGAATAGCAGCTGCATACAAAGACCCCGTTGATTTTGACGATCACGAACCCTTCGCATGAACTGGACACTACTTCCTGGATGGAGAATCTGCTCATTACTTGTACTGCAGCCATCGCCACTCTATCTGCTACTCCGTTTTTCGTTATCGGGAGGAGCACGGTACGGTTCCACAATGATTGCGACGTCACACCTTGTTTCTGTTGTTGACTGTTGCAACTGTTGACTATTGACTGAATGATCGATGATTATTTGGGTTATCTCTATTATTGCTAACCTGCTGTCGCCTTTTTATATACTAGACATCTGAAGCACCCTGTCATGTGGTCGTTTCCGTCCTCCTTTTTGCAAAGCATGCATCTCAGTTGCTTTGTGCCGGCCTCTGAGAAATTGACCTTCTCCCCGCATTTCCTGCACAGATCAGATCTGTCAGGACCTATGCAGTTCCTCGCCTGGTGATCAAAACCCACCCATTTGGAGCATCTCTTCAATTCCTTTGGATCTCTAGGGTCGACTCTCAGTGAGCACACCAGCCACCCAACTTTTTCTCGACACGACTTCTACGACTTGTTGGCTGAAGCTGTCGGAAGACGTATCGCCGTCGTCTGTGCGCCACCGTACGCCTTTCTACGCCGGATTGTCATTGGTGCATCTCCAAGATCGCAGTGTCCCTTCAGTGCTCTTTTCAGCTAGTCTTATGTTTTGATCTCGTCAAGATCCTTGCATTCAATCACAGTCTCTTATGAGAGAGCTCTAACTATCACCTGCTCACTAAGAGGCTTTTCGACGAGCGTCTTGATCGCTGAGCATCTCACTTTTCTGAGTGCGCCTGGTTTGCACCACCTTCTCTCCTAGATCCTTCAACTCCGGATCAACTCTCACTTTTCAAAGGAGTTCAGCATATGTTGTTCCATTTTTTGCCTCAACAATTAGAGTGCCACCGTCTCTTTACTCCTGACGAAACCTAGGCATGTGCTGTTTCTTCTCTCCTGACGTTTTCACTTGCTGCTGATTTTTCTTCTTTTTGTCTTTCTGGTTGCCAACAGAGCGCCAATAACTGTCTTCACCTTTCTCCTCGTTTTTTTTGTGCTTTTTCAACTTCTCTCAATCTCAGTGCGTCCTGCTCGCGTTTGGCTGCAATCACAGCGCATTTAATACGCGTCACCATCTCTTTGATTTCTTTGTTGACATCGTGCCTGTCCTTTGAGTTCGTGGATCGGTTCCTGACTTCCTCCATCGCGTCTTTTTTCCCAATATAGTCCCCTGGAGTTGTGCTACTGCTGCGTTGCTGCGTGAACAGCTGGGTCAGAAACCCCTGCGACTTGCTTCTGCTGGTACTCGCAGTGGCCTCCGCCCTCAGCACTGGTTACCTCTGTAGCTTTCCGCTTCTTGCGAAAACCTTTGCACCTCCGTCTTCGTTGTCTGGGTTTTGCCATCGTCGTTTAATTTTTTTTTTGTTTCTTTTTCATCTCTTTTGTTCTTTCCTGCATTGTCCTCCATTTTTTTGGGTACCACCTCCAAATCTCTATCTCCACACGTTGTAGATAGTCGCCTATCGTGATCCCATGGTTATTTTTGAATCAGGGAGGCCAGGGAGGCTAGGGTTGACACGGTTCTTCATGGGGACCTTGTTCAGCGCCGGATCAGCGTAAGATAGAATTGTAACATCTGAGCCTACTACCCACCATTTAAGGTGACAACTTTCAAACCTATCCAGAAGCCTGACAAGGTTCTACCGGGACGGGGTAGCTGCACCGTTATCCACTTGGCATTTCTGAAGGTGTCACACTTCCATACTGAGGAAGCAGAAAAGACCCGACTACCAGCCCTGCCCGTCAAGTCCTATACGTTGATCAATGTAGCATCCTCTAGATATTCGTAGACTGCGTCAAGCGACCCGTAGAGTGTGGAACGGTGTGACAGAAGTGAACTCAACAAACAGACCCCTCCGGGAGTATAGCGTAAATAGCGCATAATGATGGGAGTATTCTGAAGGATGGTTGTGAGGTGATCGATAGATGGGACAACTGAACGAAGTAAAGGAAAAGGAACAGGAGAGTGAAGCCTTGACGTTGACAATGCAGCATGATGTGCCACTCCCCACAAAAGTTGAAGTTAAAAATGCCATCAAGCAGCCGAAGAACAAAACATCTGTTCGACTGGCAGTCAGGATTTAGGATACAGAACATATGCTGGTTGATATGCCCCTTCCAAAAGAAGAGCGACAAGAAATGCTGCCTATAAAGTGTTGTCCCAAATTACCTTCAAACAATTTTTGCCACTAACAAATAATTTCATGGGAAGTTAAAAGGTCAACTCAATCAAAAGCCTGTTCACAATAGACCAAATCTTTATTTAGTGACAGATCCCTAGTAGCACACTTGTTGCAATTCGGTTGAGATAACATAAATGTGTCCTGCTAATGATAACAGGGTACTACAACTAAATTTGATAGTGTGCTCTCGGATCCTCAAAAGTCCTGAATGACACGATGGTAAATTGAGGTGCAACAACGAAACAACACGTTAATTGATCAAAAGAAAAACACTTTATTTCAAATCGACAGGCTTGAAAACAAATCACTTTTTATAAATTCACTAGTCAAGTTCCACTTGTTCGCCCATAACCACTTGCCGCGGATGATCGAGGAACACATCGTAGGAGGCTCGTAGGTGTTCTTGTGGTATTTTATCCCAGACTGCCACCAGGACGCTTCAGGAATCGCTTCAGGACTTCAGCACCTTCATGTTTTAGAGCAGATTTCAACAACTTACGACAACATACTCCATACAGCGAAGTCCATAAGGTTCAGGTCCGGCGAACTCATCGGTCACTACAAGCTCGAAATGAACCCTGGAAAACAATCCACAATCCAGAGTTGAGTTTCCTTCGCTTTGTAAGCCGGCACCGAGTCCTGTTGGAAAACCCAATCTCTGGAACCAAAATGACGAAGTGCCCACGGTTCAACGACATTCTGTATATATCCCGATATTTATTTTAGTTGATCTTCACTCCTTCACGGACAAAAACCAGCGGAGTTTGGCCATCACGGATGATGCCGGCCCAAACCATCACCAATGCTAATTTCTATCGCCTGGTGGCCGTCAGCAGGTCGGCATGGATTCGTGATCCAAATTCTGTCGTTCTGCTTGTTCACGAACTTCAGTACGGTGTAAAGTTTCTCGTCAGTAAACACGATATTCTCCAACCTTCCTTCCACAGCCCTCTTCAGCAGCGCCTTCACCTTTTTCACCTATGCTCGTTTCTGCCCCATCGAAAGGTCTTGAACCTCCTGGATCTTGTAGGGCTTTGTCTGAAGTTTATCTTTCAGGACCCGATAAAGATTTCGAAACGAAACCCCAAGCAGCACCCGAAGGTAAAAAATGGTTGCTGCAACTTGATTGTGACTTATTTGAGTCACAAAGCAGTCACTTTAAATGATTTGTCAAAAGGGTCAACCACAGCATTACGTTTGTGTAAGAGATCCATTTTTTCCGGATAACACTCGGTAACGAGTTAAGGAAGTAACGAGGGGTCGTGCAATACAGTTTCGTGTAACTTAATGATGACGGTTGAATTAATTTAGTAGTTTAATATCTAGATCCAGTATACTAGTGAGGCAGTAAAGCGAGAAAAGCTACGGAAGATCATGGACAAGAACGGCTTTCAGGGAACGATGGTATATCTGGTTCATTTGAATTCGGCAGAGGGTGCTGTCAAAGTGATGGTCTCTGTTACCTACCGTTAAACTTGAAGATAGTATAAGACGAGCGGCGTTCGACTTGCGAGACAAGATTCTCATCAGATCCATTGCTTTACCGAAGGCTTGAACATCATAGGCACAACAGACCAAAGCACGAAGCAGTGAAGATTGGGTTGAAGTTACGTCCAAAAGAAAGTGCTCTTTGACAACCCGAACCGAGCATGACAGGGCCCGACTAGGCAACAGTGTAACGATCGAAGGTGACAAGTTCAAGGTAATAGGTCAAACAGGTTTAGCTCTCCCATGTATCCTGTACAAAGCACATATAAGACTGGTTTCTCTCTTAGGGGCTGAACTATGGACAATTCTCAAGAAGGGCTTGCGAGTTTTCTGAATTTTTGAGCGACTGGTGTAAGAACTATCTTTGGTGGAGTGTATTAGCGTGGAGTCTAGAGGTGGAGGCAGAACCATGTGCTCGCGCAACTCGCTCGTGAACCCAGTATTCGTAATCTGTCAATTGTTGTAGAATACGCTGGGGTGGCCCTGTTGTGAGATGCCAGTCAAATGTAAGATCAAGTGGAGCAGAATCTATCCGTCCCGAAATATATCGAATTTTACCATGAATTATAAAAAGGAACAAATTATCTGTATGTTCCTTACTATGACATCACCAACGAACGCCGACAGACCACGTCCCAATCGATTGGGCCCATTATCCACTCGGCTGATCACATTGATGCATCAATTCAAGTGGAGGCTTCCTGTTCATTAGTTTCAATTTGCAACTTTTCCACTGCAGTCTGGTGTGGCGTAAAGTTTTTCCAATGCCCAAATTTGCCCTCAATAGCGGGCATCGGCGGAGATCCCGGAGCGGCGAACGATGAGATAATAGGTCGAAGAGGTTCCCTTGTTATCCGCAAAAGGTGCTCCAGCGGCATAGCATAGTGTGGGGTGATTATTTTCCATTCAACCGCAGAAAGACCTGTATCTGCACCGATAAATTTCTTTAATTATGCACGAAGCCGTTTCTCTGGTTTTTCTCCTTCGCCCTGGCTGGTGAACTACCGCCCCGAAAGAACAGATGCAATGCAGGAAAACGGAGGGAGGAGGTCATATTTGCTGACTGAAATAGGATTTTCTGCAAGACTAATTACCTCTAGTGCGAAGAAAATTGATGCTGAAGGGATGCAAATCGGCAACTACCTACCAGGGGTTGTGTGCTGAGTGGAACTTAATACAGAGTGGTTAGATAATTAAGAACCGGTAATCGGTTTCAACTTTACACTTCAACCAGGCTATTGAGCGACGTTCATTGTGAAAGGAAAGAGTTGTGCCCAGGAAAGAGTTTTGGAAAATTTGTTAGATTTTTATCCGCAGATTGTGTGGGCGTTTGAGTATTGGTATTAGATAGAAAGATTAAATTAGATAAGATAGAGCTTTATATACCTTCGTATACATCGGGAGTTGGAAATTAGATGTACGGAAGGCTTGGCGAGAAAGCTTATCGGCTTATATGTATATTTGATTTGATATGAGAGAATTTTAAAGGTGAGTAAGTATTTGAGAGTGACAGAGACGAAAGTTAATGCACTCCTTTGTTTGCCAAAAAAACGTGACCGTGGACCCGTAAGCAGAAACACTTACACGAAACCCACGGAAAGGATACGAAACACTCTTATTACAGGAAATTAACAGTAAGCAATACAAATTAGGACTTCCGTCTGGTGGTTTGTTAAAAATAGAGTTTGCAAACTCATTGAAGACTGCCAGAAGATAATTAGACACCCGCTGATCTCGATCTGACTCAGATAACCACGAACCCCTCATCCAGTTTACACTTCGTCTGGCACCCTGTATCCCCCTTACCCATTGTTATTGAATTTATCTATGTAATTTACGTAATAGAAAGTAATATATTTATTTACAAAATATATCTGACAGCTACTGGATTGTTAATGCAAAATAAAAATTAGATATGTATTAATATCTAAATAGTCCTGAAAGGCCGAAAATCAGAGTAGATCAGTAAGATATTTCATTTTTTTAAAAGGATCAACAGATAATAAGTCGAACAAAGCAGTTTGAGTGATGGAAGAGACCGGTTTGATGATTCCTGCAATAAAAGAAGAATCTTATCATAATACCACTACACACAAATATTAATGCCAGTCTTTTATGAACTAGTAGGTGAAGTTCATAAACACTGTTTTAATGTTGGGGTAAATGCAGAAACACAAATTGAGCATTACAATCTGTTAATTATTTGCTGTTCCATGCTCTTAAGTGCAATAGTAATATGAAATGCCAGGATGATCCAAAAACGTGCTGAAATTATTAACTAAATGAGATTATTCCATTTCCATTACATTCCACACCCTGTTTGTACACGATCATCAGTCGCAGTCACTCACTTTGATATTGTCAAATTGACAAAATTCTACGTCAACCAGCGTCTCTATGCTAAAATGCTGAAAACAATTTTGCCTTTATTGTTTATCATGTTGCTTTATGCTAAAAAATTGCAGATAAGCACTGTGAAAAAACTTTTGAATGTGATAAAACGACATGGAACTAACTCTTAGCTTTAGGTCTTGCCAAAGAATCCCTACTCCCTTACGACACATCAAGCCGGCCAGTTCAGCGCAAGGGAGCATGTCTGTCATTTGGGGTATCTGCACTTACTCTTGTCCTAGCCTACTATCTTTCGCAGACCCCAATTACAAAAACTGGCTGATTTTCGGATTCTCGGACTTCACGCTGGCACCTTTGTCGTCTGCCTGAGTACTGTCGGGTGACACTTTTAGGAGATGGCTAGGTTTCATTCGGCATAGTCCGTCTCCGTTCCACAAAAAACCCTGACAGGCCTTCAGTACGTTCCACTCTCCAACGACCGGCTACGTCAGCCGGGCGGGAGAAGGCTTAGATGCCTATCCTGACTTACGCTGATCAGGCTCTGAATGCGGTGTCTCCAAGAAGGCCCATTTTAACCCTCGCATAGCCCCCCTGCTCACCATAAGCTTGCATAGGTAACCATCAGATAACAACGCCGACTACCTCAGGTAGGTCATAAAGTCGAAATCTTCCAATGAAACAAGACAGCGATAGGAGCTGAACTCTTCCGCCAAAAGAGCCCTAGTTAGATTCCCTATTAGCAGAAAGGAGGGATCTGGCGACGTATCCAACCGGTGCGGAAGCGTGATAGCCTCGGAAACAGGGGACTCCGGTCAAACCGGAGATGTTATGAATGGGCCTGAGCCTGGGCCATATAAATGAAGCTAGCTTCACTTCCACATAGCTTGTTGCAGCTCCGTGGGTCTATTCAGGCTACATTCTGAAAGACAAACGAATTGAAAGATAAGGTTCTAAAGAGTGTTTTGATCAAAATGTGGTGGACTTAAACTTGGTGCATTTCCTTTCATCGTGCATTAAAAAATGTTGCACACACCTCATTTTGAAGAGATGATCATGTTGCATCATGCCTTTATTTTGATTTTGAGATTAGCACTTCAGTTATCATAATGTCGTCGAATGAAGAGAAACAACGCATCAAAATTTTGCACGTGCATGGCGAAAATCCAAACTACTCTCACGCCAAGTTTGCGAAATTGTTGAATGTGGCCAAATCAACTGTTACCAACGTTTAAAAAGTGTTCGGTAAACGTTTGTCGACGGCCAGGAAAGCTGGATCGGGGATATCGATAGCCGGAGGCCAGAGTGACGACAAAAAGAGTTGCCCGCTGTTTCAAGTGGCGCCCCAACTTCTCCGTCCGAGATGTCGCAAAGAGGCTGGGAGTGGCGCCTTTAACCATGGATAGAGCTAAAAAACGACATGGACTGGCGACTTACAAGAAAGTGGTGACTCCAAATCGCGACGTAAAAAATAACACGTTGGCCAAAGCACGATCGTGAAAGTTGTACACGACGATGTTGACGAAGTGTGATGACGAGGTACAGGACGATAATACTTGCGTCAAGGCAGACTTTAAACCGCTTCCTGGACAGGAATTTCATACGGCAACTGGACGGGAAAAAGTGGCACATATTTACAACCACATTAACCTGTCAAAGTTCGTGCAGAAATATCTGGTGTGACAGGCCATCTGTACCAGTGCAGTGGCATGAAGAGCAACGTTAACATTGCGACCGGAACCGTCAACCAGGAAATTTATCTGAGCGAGTGCCTACAAAAATGTCTACTGCCGTTCTATTTTGGCAGGATTTGGCATCTTGCCATTACGGAAAAAAGACCATGTAGTTGTATGCTGCCAACAAAGTTTAAGTGCTGGCCAAGGACAAGAACCCGCCCAACACGCCAGAGCTCCGCCCAATCGATTAATATTGGGCCATCGTCAAGCGGAACCTTGAGAAGACTCAAAAAGCTGTTGTGAGCGAAAAACAGTTCAAGGCAAACTGGCATTCTTTGGCAAATAAAGTGGACAAGGAGACTGTACAAAATATTATGGCGGTGTTATACGAAAGACCCGGTAATTCGCATTCGGTAAAAAGGCCGTTTAGCTGAATATTTTTCCTGTATTCTGGAACACTCCTTAGCCGACCAATGTGCTATGGAAATGGCAACACTAGTAGCAGCGGAAAAGGCCAGGGAATCCACCTGCAAATACTCACAGATGGATGCGTCCGTCTCCGTGGGAGATCCCACTCCACCTACCGAGGTGACAGGGACATCCCAGCGAGCAAGGCAGTCGTGCGGATAATCTTCATCCGGCGCCTCCAAGAAGTAGCCTATGTCAGGTGAACCCACGGCTCCAAGGACATATCCGAACGGTTGTCAGCGGCCCCACGGGGCGTTAAGAGAGTGGTCTCAGTTCCTAAGGGCGCCAAAAGTGCCAGAACTACCTCTTCGGTGATGGATGTTCTAGGGCGGCCCAAGAGCCAGGGTGACTGTGAAAGTGCGCATGAAAAAGTTTGTGTGGGTGAGAGAAATTAGAATAGATTAGATAGAGAATTTATTCAGTATTTGTTCAACAATCTGCGGACAATGAACCACCTTAAAAAAAGCCTACATGATTTGGTTGAGGTGCAGATGGATAGATAAAAAAAAACTGTGTTTCAAAACTTAATGGATGAAGTCAAAAGAAAGGTGCAAGCATTTGGAATGGGAAAAGTAAAGTCAGTAAATGAATATGCAAATCATATAATGTTTTTGAAATTGCAAACATCTTCTTAACATCATGGGATCCCAGTAGTGGATAGCAATTTTCGCAAGAACCAAAGATATGAAGGCAAAAATATGTGTGTTTGCTTCGAAATAGTGCTAAGCAAAAAGCCCAATAGGTTTTAAACTATTTCTACTTATTTCTACGGCCCGCTATCAGACCTTTCAATACATTCTCTTCACATCTTTGGTTCTAGCAGATATTGCTCTCCACTACTAGGATCTCATGATGCTGGAAAGATATTTCCAATTTCAAAAACATTACAATTTAATTAGCGCACTTTACGCAATAGAGTATTAAGTAATGTATAAAATTAAAGGTTTGAACATTGTACTCTAAAAAAATCAACAAACAATAATGATTACTAAAAATTTATTTTAGGTCGAATATTTTTGAAACTTAGGAAATAAGTCATCAGTCACATTTCCTAGGCTTACGCTAGCCATCAAATCCTGTGCAACAGTTGCGCCATCTTTCTTGCACACTTAATTCACTCTACCTTCAAATCCTTATCGTTTTTGAAAACCTTCCCTGTTTTTCGAAACTTGCTCTTCATAATCACCCAGAATTTTTGCTAATGACCGACGCTGTAGCGTGTCTGGTGGTTTTGTATCCTTTGGCAAAAAAACAACATCGTTGGCTTTGTACCACTCCATCACCGGTATCGCGTAATGCCACGATACCAAATCCGGACAAAACAGAGTGTCACCTTCGTGGGGCCAGACGAAGGCAGCTGCCGCTTCTTGAGGCATTCTTCTTCATATATTTGACCATTTATGGTGCCGGCCATTATGTGCGGCTTGCTGAATTTGCCGCTCTTACAGACTTTTTCTTCCGGAACATCTCCGGAACATCCAGGCGGGACTTGGCGACGAAAATCTCAAAGCCAGAGATCTGCTTGGCATTCGCGTTAATGTACCATACCAGACGAATTGGTCATCTTGGCCACGTCCTGAATCGGCCACATCCCGAATCGAATGGCTTGGATTGCGCTTGAAGTAATCCCTCCTTGCGTTGACGGTAATCAAAGTAATGCCGCGAACTCTGTGCGACAAAGTTGGAACAGCGAAGTTCATTTCAGAGTTTAGAAGAACACGCGACCATTATGTGCAGTAAAAACGCTAAACCCGTTGCTATGTAAGATGGACGTTATAAGGGAGAAGTAACATAATTTCCAATGTGATCTTTTACTGCGTGCCAAAGTCGTCGGCAAGTGAACACGGATTCTAGCTAAGTAACACGAATGGGGTATCGCTTGGTAGTAAGGCTACCGGGTGTTTTGATCGTCAATAAGATTGTGTAAATTCCATAAAGGTATGACGGAACGAGCAATGAGAAACGAGAGAGTGAGGAGAGTGAGGAGGGCCAGCAGCAGGGACTGTGATCACGTGTCTAGGGACTTAACCCCCCCCCTTCTTGAGTTAATGGAGTGGTAGCTCGGATTACCCAGCGCCCACTCCTCCCAGGAGTGCCTGCCGGCACATTAGGATCAAAGCCAGTGAGATCCTAATTTACGGCATGCTGGTCATAACATCGATAGGATATGTCATGGATCAACGGATTAGATTTGATACACAGGGCTGGAAGTCGGGCTATTTTGCTTCCTCAGTATGGAAGAGCGACACCTTCCAGAAATGGGAAGTGGGCTTATGATGCGGCTGCCCCCGGCCCGGTAAAACCTTGACAGGCCTCAGGATACGTTCGAAGCTTGTCACTTTAAATGTTGGGTAGTAGGCTCAGATTCTACATACATTTCAGTCTTACGCCGATCCATCTCTGAACACGGTCCCCATGAAGGACCGTGTCAACCCTAGCATGGCCTCACTAATTCATAAATAACCATTGAATCATAATAGGCGACCATCTAAAACGTGTAGAGATAGCGGTTTTGAGGGGGGACCTAACAAAATGGAGAACAACGGAGGTAAAAACAAAATAGATGCAATGAATGGAAAAATGACGATAGCAAAACGCCAGACAACGGAGACGGAGGTGCGATAGTGTTAGAAGAAGCGGAAAGCTACAGAGGTCACCATTGCCCAGTTCGGAGGCCATTGCAAGTACCAGCAGTAGCAAGTCACAGGGTTCCTGACCCAGCTTTTTACCCTGCAACGCAGCAGTATCACAACTAGAGGGGACTATATTTGGAAGAAAGACGTGATAGAGATAGTCAGAAACCGGATCGACGAACTCTATGACTGTGTAAAGCACAACATTCACAAAGAAATCAAAGAGATGGTGACGCGGGTCAAATCAGCCGTGATTACAGCCGAACGCGAGCAGGACGAACTAAGGAAGAGAGCCAAAAGGCAATGTAGAAGATAACGGTTGAAACACTGAAGACGCCGAAGAAACTCCAGAATCCACGCTCGGAAAAACGAAAAAGGGACAGACCAGGAGAAGGGAAACAGCTGAATAAGTTCAAAAACGACAAGGAGAAAAGGGAAGACGGTGAATAGCGCACTGTTGGCAACCAAAAAGACAAGAAGAAGAAAAATCAGCAGTAAATGAAAACGTCAGGTGCGAAAAGGAAGCAGATGCCTAGGCCTTGTCGGGAGCGAAGTAAGGTCGACGCTTTGACTGATGAGATAAAAAGTGGAACAACGTACGCGGAACTTCTCCAAAAAGTGAGAGCTGATCCGGAGTTGCAGGAACTTGGGGAGAAGGTGGTGAAAATTAGGCGTACCCAGAAAGGCTAGATGCTCTTCGAGCAGAAGAAGGATTCTGCATTCAAGATCACAGCCTTCAAGACGCTCGTCGGAAAGTGTCGCTCACCAAGACGATAGTTTGAGCTCTCTCACAGGAGACTGTGATTGAGTGCAAAGATCTTGACGAGATCACAACGGAAGACAAGCTGAGGAGTGCTCGAGCCGTACATAACAACTTCAGCCAACAAGCTGTTGCAGTCGGGTTAAGTAAAAAGTGGGTGGTCGGTTTGCACACTGAAAGTCGTCCCTCGAGTTTCAAGGGAATTGGAGAAATCTTTAAGAAGAAATTTTTAGGTATTGATCACCAGGCGAAGAACTGCAAGGATCCTGACAAATCTGATATGTGTAGAAAATGCGCTAAGAAGGGTCATTTCTCAAGAGACTGCACAAATCAACCGAGATGCATGCTTTGTAAAAAGCAGGACGGAAACGACCACATTACGGGAGGCTACAGATGCCCTGTATACAAAAAGGCGACAGCAGGTTGTCAGTAATAGAGGTAACCCAAATAAACCTCAAACATTGCTACATAACGGGTGTCCACTAAATAATGAGAACGAAAAGAATGGGTCAGGAAAATAACATTGACTAAGCTAGGAAAACCATCGTGTAGGATAATATGCCTGTTGGATACGGTCGGGAAACTTCTGGAGAGGATCATACTCAGAATGCTGACGAAATTTACCGAGAGCGAGCACGGGCAGGAAGCAATTCGGTTTCCGGAAAGGGAAGTCTACTGTGGATGTCATTCGGACAGTGGTCGAGACAACCGTAAAGGCGTCCAAGCAGAAGTGGATATGCGATCGATATTGCGCTGTTGTAACGATTAACGTTATGAACGCCATCAAGGCCATGCTACGAACCTAGCAGTGGCAAGCAGCGTCTAGCAGTGGCTTAAGTATCATAATCAATACTGAGATAAGGATGTACAGCCTCGATCGAAGCGCTGGAAACCAATCGTAGCCGGGCAAATTTGAGAAGTACATTCAGGCTCATGACCATGAAAGTCGTGAGTATGTACAGACCTATTTCATCGGAGGCAGTCTGCGTCATTGGCGGAATGATTCCGATTGGCATCACTCTCGTGGAGAACAGTGAATATTATCATCGGAGAAATATGAGGAAGAGGAGTTCGAAAGCTGGTGAGAGTGGAGTCGATGGCCAAATGCCAACGAGATTGGGACACGGGGAGAACGGTAGATGGACGCATCTGCTCATACCGGATTTGTCGATCTCAATAAAGATGAGCAAGGAGAGGTAAATTTCTACCTTACGCAGTTTCTGTCTGACCATGGTTGCTACAGACAATACTTTCGTCGATTCGGACACGCAGCGTCACCCATTTGTCCGGAGTGCGTAGACGCCCAAGAGACTTTGGAGCACGTGGTCTTTGACTGCTCACGATGCAGTCACTGGGGAAGATACCAGCCCAGTTAACGTCGTCTATAGAATGTGCCGTGACGAAAGTGCTTGGAATACGATCAACGGAGCCATAATACGAATGATGTCGGTTCTACAGCAAAAATGGCGGGTGAATCAAGAAGCGAGTGGTGGAGTGGAGTAGCGTGAAGTCGTTCTCCGGTGATGTTCCAGCGTTAGGGATCGCTCCGCCATTATATGGAAGATCCGCAGACGGGAAGAACTTGAGTCGACTGCGTCAGTATGTGGGAGCTAAATGGCTTACCGTCGCTCGTTTTGGGGATCCGCTGGCGGGTAAACCTCCGTTGGAGAAGGGTAGATCCGTCGTTTGGGACTACTCATCCCAAAAATGTTGAGGGTGGAATGCGAATGGCCGAACTTTGACAGATGAGAGCAAAATGGCTGAGGCAAGAAGTATTCCAAGCTTGATTGGGGTGGTTAACATATCATTCCCCAGAGACTTTCCACCTTCCTAATGTCCATTTTGTAGTCTTAGGGAATGTTCATCGAACATGTTATGGTTACTAACGTTTGCATTAAAAAAATGGACTTTTTTCGGATGATGATAAAAAAAGCTAAGACAGATAATTGCTTTTGATAAATTTCTCATGGTAGGTAATTATTGAAGCTTACTTGCAAAAAAAATCGACGCCCTTGCAAGCGGCCTTCCGGCAGTAAACCAGAACATTCGCCATGAAGGATAAAAACATGACCGTAGTCATGTTTTTGAGTTCTTTCTTCTCCACCTTAGTTTTCGTGACAAGATTGTTGGAGTAAATCTTACGCTTCAGGTTGGCCCAGAAATTCTCGATGGAACGCAGCTGAAGGACGTTGAGTGGGTTCGCCGACTTGGGTACCATATCGATATTCAGACGCTCTATCTCTTCCAACAATCGTTTCGAGTAGTGGGCCGACTCCAGATCCGGCCAGAACACCGCGTCTTCGCCCTTATGGTGTTTCTTGATGAACGATGCAACTTCCGGCAGGCATTTCGTACTTTAAATGTCCCCGTTCACGGCCAGTCCGGAGCGAAATAAGTGCGCTTTGACATCCCCTTCTCGCTGGTTGTCAGCGTTAGCAGCACCTTCTTGGGGAACTTGGTGTGTGAAATGAACTTCACCTCGGAGCTCATTTCCTTGGTGGGGCAAATTAAATACGAGGTGCTCTGCCAGTCGCAGCCATCCAGGGTGGGATAGGTCCCGTCGTCCATCAACATCAAGTCACGATTCGCCGGGAAAATCGAGTTGACCATCTTATTCAGCCGCTGCCGCTGCGTCATTGCCTGCAGCTCCGTAACCAGTGGACGTGACTTCCGCTTCCTGACATGAATGTACATGTTTGTCAGGTACTTTTTCACTGTTTGACCGGTTGAACCGACCTTCCAGCCAAATGCACCCCGCAATGTAACCACTTTTCCCTCGGTCTTCCTTTTCAGCATCCTATGAAGCTTCTTGTCGCTCAGGGTCAGGGTCTGATTGTTGTGCAATAGTGCCAAGATGTTGTAGATGCCGAACCGGGCGTATCCGGCGTCCAAAAAGTGCCGCACGATGTCCGTTTTCGACGCGGCGGGATGCCGTGTTTTGAACGCGCGCACTTCTGAACAGACTTGCATCACTGTTTTTACCATCACGGTTAGAGCTCGACTGATATAGCTGTCAAATTTTGTCTGTTACTATGATTGATGCTGCATGGGTAGTTTCGTCAGTGCGGGTAAAGGTAAACCCATGAAAAATCAGCCATATTTCTCCATTTTTTTTTAAATGCAAACGTTAGTGTAACGTCAAATTGGAATTTTACCATTTTCTTATAGTTTTGTACCCATTTTCTCTAGTAATCCATTTTACTGTAGGCTTAAAGCTTGCTCACGATGGATTCATTTGACGTCAATTTAAAAGAAAAATGGGAAAACTGTCAAGCTCACGCAAACGTACCCTGAATGGGCAAGTCTTGTCTCTTACAACTTAACGTACAGAACGAGAGCAAAATCAATTATCACTGGCAGCGTTTACCCTTCCTTCGTTCCGACAATAACTGATCTGTAATTGTTGAACTGTTTGAATCAAAACCCATTACGATTGTAGTCGTTCAATCGATAGTGTCGATCGATTGCGACTGTACTCAAATGTAAATACAAAATTCACCCTGTCATTTAACTTCCCATCATTGCTCAGCAAGATAAAATGCATAAAATTACTCCAGTTCGTTCTGACGTTTCCTGACGCAGTTTTCCATGCCAACCATTAATTCCCATTTAGTTACCAGTTGAGTCAGAGCTTGCAATGGTGAGTGATTTTGTACTTGAGTGGTGCTACTAATAAAAACTAGTGATCTCATAAATAGCGGCGTCCAATTCACCAGAGCTCATCCTCCAGCTCGGCAGCTCCGACCCATATCGTAATCGGCGGAGTTCAGCTACGAGTTTCGTCTCGAAAAAGGACGTGGAGTGAAATAGCATTGCTCCGCTGTGACGCGCTGCTAAATATACGTGTAGCCATTAAAAAGTGATAGAGCAATTAACTAAAATGGCTGTGTTTCATTCCGTTCTCTGGCTTTTTTTATACATATTTGCCTGAATTGCATCCACACAACGGAGACGCAATCAGCTTGTGCAATGTACTGTTGTTAGTGCGGCTCTTAGTACTGAGCATACACACCATAACCTGGATGGCAATTGGAGGGAAAAGTTGAGTTAATTTAAATAAAATTCAGATAACCTATATGCCAACCGGGGACCAGACGTGATGCGGGGATTCATGGGAATGCCGCCGCCGGAACGTACAAAAGTGCTCGAGCAATTCCGCCACCAACGGACGGAATAAAAACGACTTTTGAAACCTCAAATTCATCTCGTCGTTGGTTGGTTGGTTAGTTCCGAGTTAGTGTCGAGAGAGCAAACGAAAACCATAACGAACATGAGTGGTTGATGATACAGATGCACCGATGATTCTAGGAGTTTATGCCTCCCGGTGGATCAAATCATGAATTGGAAAGGCGGTGGAAGGGTTGAAGGTTTATTTGTTCGTTAGGGTTCTTTAGTCTGCATGATAAAAAATGAATTGTAGCACAATTGGTAATTATAATTGTTTCATATCGATTGTTCCACCACCGATCCAAGTATTTCGTACAAAAAGCTGTCCATGTGTTTAATAGCTCCTTATATCGTCCCGAGGAAGGTTTTAAGGCACATCTTAAATGGTTAAGTAAGTTTCAGTTAATATTTCGCCGCTTTTTTTTCTATTTACTCTTGCGCTTCTAGAGATTGTTCTCGAAAAAAATGTCACAGACAAAATTAATCACCAAAAATTTATTTCAAGTCGGATATTTTTGAAACTCTCAGAAAATCAATTTACTTCTAGAGTAGGGAACGGATTAATCAGGGGGCACTGGGTGGGGCAAGCTATTTTTTTTTTGAGAGAGAGAGAGAGAGAGAGAGATAGAGAGAATTACACCGTCTTCAGCCAACTGTTGCACACATTGAACACATAATATGATGCAACGGACAACATAACGCCCGGAGGACCAGTAGAGTAGGGACATTTTCAAGATATACCAGCTGGAACAGGTATCGAGCCCTCACTTTGTGACATTCCGCCTGAATCTTCTCTACGCTTACCCAAAGTACTTTTCAGTACCCGTCAAATTTGGCAACTAAATTCGACAATTCTAGGCTTGTCCTGAAATTAAAACAAAAAAACAGAAAGGATTCTAAAAACCTTAGGTATTCCACATGTTTCAAAATCAAACCGCATTAAATAGCAACCATGCTCAAATCTAGCGGGTACTATCAGGTGTCAAAATATTCACTTTACAGTCGTGTTGGATTTTTGTATAGGATAACCATCGAGTTTGTTCACAGTTTGTACTGAAAATATACCTTTTCTTCCATGACCCTCTCACCCACACTGAAAATTAAATTCCTTATTATTACGAAATCGAAAATAGAACTAACAAATGTATTCGTTGTATTCGTTGTAAATCGATTTGTACTTTTCAAGAAGCTACCTTCGTACTCAATGTCACACGCGTAACTGCCTAAAGCACGACGCATTTATTGACACAGAAAGAACATCCGTGCATTGTACGAAAACAATTTAAACTACTACGAATATGTTGTTTTCAATAAAACAGAAACGTATCTCTGGTGGTTGCATGATTGACTGACAGATCTTCTTTATCGACTCAGTATGTAATTGAAAAAAAAAACAATGATTCCAACCCACCCGAGCAGCAATACCAACATCTATGAGTACGATTGAAGAGAAGCAGCAATTTGTTGATCTTCATGAAATTCATTTCGTGCATTCTACAAAGAATTACACCTCTAGCACCTCTAGATAGCATTTCACCAGATGACAAACATTAAAAATGTTTCACCTATTTTACGAGACATTTGCTCTATGTACCAAATCCATGTTTACGAAAAAAGTGAGACCTAAGTTTGAAGTAGCTCATCGAACACTATAAGGTGTTAAATGAGTCTTCACAGATTGCCTGTCAATATGCAAAATTTGGATAACGTCTGTATTGAGTCATCTCAAATAACATTAATCTATCCAATATATCACAAAACATAGCGATTGATTGAGCAGATTGGAGATAATGATATCATTGGGTATAGGACCAACTCTCCCATGGTTGGTGCTAAGCCGATGAGCCTGGACATCGATAGAAGCATAAAGATGCCAGAAGGCACGAGATGCATCTATGCACTCTTACTTTTAACAAATCCCTCAATCGCAATTTTAAATGGATTCGCATAGATTGTTCTTAAGACAGGCTTCTACACAGAAAAAAATAATTAATTTTAACAAGCGTGTAAAATATCCCTTCGTTTAGATCCAAGCTAAAGGAGGCGTAAACAACGAAATTGTTTGCAACTTTTCATGTGCCATACAACAATATTGGCAATCTTTCATACAACAGGCTTGATTCAGGCGTTATCTGGCTTAAATTTACATGAAATATCCCATTATTCTCTGGCAAATCTAGCGTTCCCTTTATGTGCATTAGATAACGCAGAAAATTCAATGTTTCTTTTTATCTGTGTACAGGATTGATACAGAGATTGTAAAAAAAAAAGTTTGCTTCGAGCATCGGCTGTGAAAGGTTGTGTCGATGCTTAATTACGCACTACTTTGCTATCGGCCATGGCGCGTTTCGTATTGTTTCGGTTATCTATATTCGGCGATGTGAGTAACCGAGTGAGCACAGAAAAATGAACAACAAAAATGCTTCCTGGTGAGATAAGGGGGTTCGCCAGGCTGGTAGTCCGGTGGAGGGGATCACAATTAATTGCGATCCATAATATTGGTTTTCCATGCTCACCGTAACACCATATCCTGGAGCAAGTAAATCACCATTTTGTGATTGGCTCTAATAGCACTGTTTGTATAAATAGGTTCAAATCAGAAATAGGTATTAAAATTTAGAAAAACAGAGGTAGGTTATATCTAGGATATAACCGCAAATTTAACGTAGGATCGCGTTGGTGCATCCCTTTTTATGAAATTTTCTCTCATCATTTGACCTGCATTCGGGCGAGGCTGACGCAGCTTATTGCATTAGTTTGAGATAACCAGTTTTTTTTCACATTGAGGAAGTATGCTAGTCCCAAGCATCATCTGTTGGTTCTCTGTGTAATAACAGGTGATCTGGGAGCAACGGAGTAGCATCCTCAAGTGATCAATCATGTTTATTATCTTACTCATGCACATAGCAACGGATAAAATCTTTAAATAGGATAAAACAACTGCAACTTTTCTCTCTGATTAGTATGCTTTCTTGTCTCTGAAATTCGGATAGGAGTCGTTTCGTCTCGCCCGCAGAATATCAGAGCATTTGCTCCATTAAAATCTCTTGGATACGGGAACAATATTTTAAAATACTGAATTAAACTGTAAGATATGAATAATATATATCGGAATGGACGTGAGTAACCAGGCATTCTGAAATGGGTCACTGGAGCTCAACAGAGCTATCACTGGCTAAAAATGTTTGACAAGTCGACAACAGTTCGTTTAACTACAAACATTTTTCTTCCATAAAATCACTGCCGGACGGTGGGCGTTGGATTGTATATACACACACAAGATATGAATAATATATATTCTCAATGAAACGAAATTACAGTACCGTAAAACGGGAAAACATTGATCAGCCGGGTAACATTGACCGGTTTGGCCAGGGGGTGAGTCACTCGGCCACCGTGTGGTACCACCCTCAAAAACACACTCCGACACACTTCAAACACCTTCTGAGAGATAAATTCATTTCTGGCACCACTTCCAAAAATTAATTGTTTGTTTTCTCATTGTTTTTTTTACTCTTCGCTTGCTCTGATGTGATTCAGATTCGAAAGCTATAACATTGGTTTAAATATTCAGATTTTTGATTGCCAAGAACTGAAAATTGAATTGAATAGAAATCGATGCTGCTCAAATAGTTTACATTACAGGTTAGGGATATTTGCTTGGATACGTTAGGTTAGTAAGGTTGGGTTCTCGAATAAAGAGAAAAGAGTGTTATAAAATGTTTAGTCTTGACTATTTAAAACAAAATTCTCATGGATGTCCACTTTTTGCACTTTTTTTTGCTACATCTTTTCACAAAATCGAGGCAATTTCAAATCAATGAAACATTAACACTAAATAATAAAAAATTGAAGCAAACATTATTCAAATTCTAAAAACAAAAGTTAGGGTGGGGGGAAACGGCCCCCCTCTGCCCCCCTCTGGCTACGCCTATGTAACTGTTTTAATTAGTTGTTGGAGAATAGTACTAAAACTCCTACATTTTCCAGATTATTTCAATTTTAACGAAACGAACATAAGTTCTATCTATCGTGCTAATTATTCGATGCATAACACATGAGTGTTTACCGATTTATTACGGTTTATTTGTAGATTTAAAAAACATCATCTAGAAAACTGTCAGTTTCATACCTGCTGACGAAGTTCGCTCAAGTTTTGTCTTTGTGTATTTTGCATTTGTTCGCGTGTACCGGAGGGAATGCCTTCATCAGCTCCTTCTCACATCTAAGCTTGTTTCCAGAATGTGATGTTGAACATTGAGTTAACATTTATTTCATGTTTCGATGAACTGAATTTACGATTTAATTCATGTTTCTAGCAGGCATTGACAGTTGATCTATGCTTATGATTATTTTCTCCATCAGCTGGCACAATCATATACAATAAAAAAAATGTTTCAGAGCTGTCCAATAGTACTCAACGAAAAATAATGCTTCGTTGTTGAGCGGCAGCTATGGCACCACTGTTGCTTTTGAGAGAGCCCAACGTTCCTTTATTCTTTTCCATGGATGTAGCGCACCGTTACTGTTGAATTTGCAAAGTTGTTTTAGTTTCTCTCTTATGCTAAATGTCCGCACCTCAGACTTAAAGCGACCTATTGAACCCTGTGAAATACTTGCACCATCTTTCTTACACACTGTCATCCACTCTTATTTCAAATCTTTCTCGTTTTTGAATCCCTCCGGTTTTCCGGAACTTGCCCTTTATAATCACCCAGAATTTTTCTATTGGGCAAAGTTCTGACGAGTTTTGCGGATTTGCCTCCTTCGGCACAATAACAACCTCGTTGGCCTCATACCATTCCATCACCGGTTTCACGTAATGGCACGATGCCATATCCGACCAAAACAGTGTGTCACCTTTGTGGAACCGGAAAAAGGGTAGCAGGCGTTTCTTGAGGCATTCTTTTCTTATATTTGGCCGTTGGGACTCAACGGCAGGACTTGCCAACGAAAAACTCCAGGCCGGAGAACTGCTGGGCGGCCTCTGCTTGATCTGAACAAGTTCGTATATCAGATTATCAGTGTTTGATCACTAAATGTGTTCATTTTGATAACAAATTTTGTGATGTAAACAAATTTCTTGAGATAATTTCAAATTACGTTATCAACATGATACCAAAATGCATACACTAATAACTGAAGTAGTGCTTCTGGTGAAAAAATCAGTTTCATATCCATGACATGCAAGTAATATTCAGCATTCTTCAGAATGCTAGTAGTATTAAGTAACGATCGTCAAAAATGTCCTAAGACATTGATAACAGTTGATAACAAAATTAAACAATTTTGATAATTAAATTTGTTATGTGACTTCAAAATAATATATGAGATAACAAAACTTATAACTTATTTGATATCACTTTGTTATTTAACTTTGCTAGGGCAACCACTGGCAGTACAGCTTTTTGGCTCGGGATTTCGCCACCGTATTCTGTTTATCGTTTCGGTTAGTCACCTTCCTTATCTTGAAGACATGAAGTCCGGCCCACTTAATAAAATAATGGACCTTATTGGCCACGTCCCGAATCGAATGGTTCGGATTGCGCTTGAATTAACCCCTCACCTTCTTTGCGTTCACGAAGTAGGTCATCTTTGCTTTCTTTCACGGCCAACTCGCCGCTGAGTCGCTTGGGTCTCTTTGAACGATTTCAACACACGGGACATGGTCGAATCGTCGATTCCCTACCGTTTCGTGATCCGTTTGTGGGACTGGCCTAGATTTTCCACGACCGTGCCCTTAATTTTTTGTCGAAGTACTGCTTGCTTGGAAGCCATCTCGATAACCACTTGACAGGCTGTAAATAAATTTTGCAAATGTAAACATTACACTGCAATATAGTTTTACGCAAGATTTCATAAATTGTTACCCATGTAATAAAAAGTTAAACAAAAAACAATGTGTTGCATTCTTTTTAGAGTACAATCTTTAATTGCTATAGCGATAAACTTATCACAGCGTTTTGTTCCGGAAGGATTTTATGTTCAGTGATTATAATATAACATATATAATTCATACACATTTTCAAAAATTGTCGAATATGGAACGCGAAAGATGTGAGAGAAATCTGTACACTCACGATGAATGATTGCAAAGGTTCTCAAATCTACAAAATTTACTGTTGTAATATTGCTAAACCTGTCAATGTGAATGTGACCCGGATTTTAAAAATACTCTCCCTTTCTAAAATAATCATCTAGACGTCTGACTTTTCCGATATCATAGTTAATTACGTTTATGTATTGAACGTTTTTGTATTGAACCCAAACCCAAACATTTCTGAAGGGCTGCTGCAAAAAAGTTACGAATAAGATGTTTCGGTTCATATTGACGTCGATTTCAAACTAATATTAAATATGGCCAAATTTTACTTACCAAAATACTTATGAGAGTCCCAATTTTCAGTTTCTGGTGAGAACTGCCCTTTTTACCCCATTAGGCACAAGGAATCTGTGCCGGATAAGTGCATGTTTTTCCACGATCCATGAGACGGCGACAAATCAAGCAGTACAATGCATTAGGTCCTTAGTAACATTGAGAGATTCTCTTCGCCGAAGTTTTTGAAGTATTGCATCCTTAATTACACTAATTAATACCATACTGTGTGTTGAAAATTCGTGAACATGTTTTTACGTAGCCGTAGAAAAGCAAAAGAAGTAGAAAAAAAAGTAGTTGACGAAGAGAGTCTCTTAATGTTACCTACCCAGACAACCAAAATGCACGTATATTGAAAGTTGTCTTATGATATACAAACATATATGTAAGTAAACAAATCGTATAGAATGCAAAAAATATGGCTTATACGTGCAAAAGTGGAGGCCATATACGTGCAAATGCCTTTGTTTTCTTGAACGAGTTGATTTGATATCGTATGCGATTGAAGTTGTAATAACAAGTTCGATTTAAGAAGCTTAGCGAAGTTTATCCGATTTAGTTTGTGACGCAGTACGATGAATAAATGACACATCGTATAGAAGTCGAAAATTTGCACTCTTTACGATTTAACTTAATCATAATACGATAAAGGCCACAATAAATTGCGATTTTGATTTAAAATATAGGAATATACGATACTGTTTGAACACTGTTATACGACTTGTGGTTGTCTGGGTAATGCATTGTTCAGCTTGAAATACAAATTTTCTTCGGAACATGCTATTCGATGGTTCAAACTTCATGACTTTTTATGAAAAGTCTACTTCTAGCCTTGAAATGGAGCAATTACTATGTTGGCAATTCCGAGATAATCCAAATGCCCCTGGGGAACATTTTAGGAGGCAACAAATACGAATTTTTAGCGAATCATGCCTTTTGACGGCTGAAACTTCATGATTTTTGACAATAAGTCTACTTCTAGCTTTGAAATGAATCAATGACCAGATTGACCATTCTGAAATAACTCAGAAGCCCCGCAAGAACCCTTTAGGGGGGCACCAAAATGAATTTTTACCGAAACATGTCATTCGACGGCTCGAACTCCATGATTTTTATTCAGTAGTCTACTTCTAGTCTTGAAATGGATGAACGACCATAATGGTCATTCTGAGATAACGCGAATGCTCTGGATGAAATATTTAGGAGGGAATAAAGGAGATTTATGCCAAAACATGCCTTTCGACGGCTGAAACTCCATGATTTTTCAAGAGTAGTAAACGTTCAGCCTTGAAACGGACGAATAATTTAAATAGGCGCATTTAAAGGGTGTATTCGATGAAAACGGCACACAGAAAATCTTCTGTAACTTTTGAATCGTATGAGTAAAAAATCAAGAAATTTGAGTAGATCTTATCCATAGTGTAATATTTACATCTGCCAAGTTTCATAGTTATACATTCAGTAGTTCCAGTCATGTCGTCGAAACAAGAAATTGTCCGTGAGAAAATTTTGTGCACTCACAATCAAAATCCAGGGGCGTCCCACCGGTGGATTGCTAAAAGGCTTGGAATTGCAAATACAACTGTGTCTCGTGTAATAAGAACCTTCAAGGAGCATCTGAGTGTCCAAAAGAAGGAAGGGAGTGGTCGTAAAAGTGGTCCAATGGACAGTAAAATGGCCAGGAACGTCGTACAACAATTCAAGAACCGTCCAAACATGTCAATTCGAGATGTCGCTAAAAAGTCTAAGGTGTCAGTCGTTTTTGTGCAGAAAACCATGAAGCGTGCTGGGTTACATGTTTACAAAGTGCAAAAAGCCCCAAACCGGAATGAAAAACAAAACATCACTGCGAAAACCCGCGCCCGGAAACTTTACACGAAGCTGCTCACCAAATCCGGTTGCATCGTGATGGATGACGAAACATACGTCAAGGCTGACTTCCGTCAACTTCCTGGGCAAGAATATGGATGTTCGAAAGAAAAAACTATCGAAATTTGCAAAGAAGTTTCTAATCTGGCAGGCGATTTTCGGATGTGGTGAAATAAGTGCTCCCTTCATCACTTCCGGAACAATAAACGGTGCGATTTACACGGAAGAGTGCCTTAAGAAGCGTCTCTTGCCATTCATTAAGAAGCACAAAGGATCAACTCTGTTTTGGCCTGATCTAGCATCCTGCCACTACGCTCGAAACGTATTGGAGTGGTACCGAGCCAACGGAGTCAATGTTGTGCCAAAGGATATGAACCCACCAAATTCACCGGAACTTCGTCCAATTGAAAAATTCTGGGCAATTATGAAAACGGAACTTCGCAAACATCCCAAAACTATAAAAACAGAGCTAGAATTGAAGAAAATTTGGGTTAAAACAACAAAAACACTGGGATAATCGGTTGTACAAAATTTGATGGGTGGAGTGAAAAGGAAGGTGCGGGCATTCGGGATGGGAGACGAAATTAAATAAAACAAATGTTGTTAATCAAAAATCATTAGTATTTCTTCATTCCCCGAAAATTTCAAGAAAATCCGATAATCAGTTTAATTTTGATGAGTATATATGTGTGTGCCATTTTTATCGAATACACCCTTTACAATTCTGTAACAATCAAGATGGCACGGAGGAACCTTTTATGCCTTTTAACTGCTCAAACTGCATGACTTTTTGTAAACGATCTACATATAGTTATTAAATGGACGAATGACCATATATACCATTATGGGACAACCCGGATAATCCTTTCAGGAGGAGACAAATACAGTTTTAATCCCTAAACATGTCGATATGAAAGGGCGAACACGAAATTATTGCGACACATTCAACAGGGCATAACTTTTTTACCATTGGGTAAAAATCAACCAAATTTTGCACACTTTCTCATTAATGTGTATTGTTTACATGCTGTCAAACTCGAAGTCGTGTTTTTCGATTCAACGAAAATGGAGGTGAACCAACGCGAGTCGAGAGAACAAATTCTTTCCAAACACCTGGAATTTCCTGACCTGTCGCACCGGCAGTTGGGAAAAATGTTGAACATTCACCATTCAACCGTCTCCAGAGTGTTGAAGCGGTTCCAGGAGCGGTTGACGTTGGACCACGGCAAAGGAGTTGTAGGAAAACCGGGACCGGAGAACAAAAAGACTGAGGGAAAGGTGAAGCGGATGATTAAAGCAAATCCCAACGTCTCAAGCCGTGATTTGGCTAAAAAGATCGGCATGTCGCAGAGCTACGTCCAGAATGCAAAGAGAAGAGCTGGACTACATACATACAAGGTACAGAACTTCCCAAACCGCGATGAGCGGCAACAATCGACGGCTAAAACTCGGGCACGGAAGCTCTACGAGAAGATGCTGACAAAATATGGCTGCTGTGTGATGGACGACGAAACGTATATAATAGCCGATTTTAAGCAAATTCCGGGGTTGGAGTTTTTCACCGGCAAGAGCAAGTTCTATGTGGACGACAAATTTAAGAAGAAGAAAATGTTAAAGTTCGCCTCCAAATATCTCATTTAGCAGGCCATCTGCTCTTGCGGACTGAGGAGTGAGCCTTTCGTGACAAAGGGCACAGTAAATGGCGAGATCTACAAATCTGAATGCCTCGAGAAGCGCCTTTTGCCGTTCTTTCAGCAGCACGACGAAGTTTTGCTATTTTGGCCAGATTTGGCATCATGCCACTATTCTAAAAGTGTCCTGGAGTGGTATGAGGCCAATTCTGCCCATTTTGTTTCTAAGGACATGAATCCGCCAAACTTTCCGGAGCTGCGCCCGGTGGAGCAGTACTGGGTAATGGTGAAGCGGGAACTTCGGAAGAGCAAGAAGACAGTCAAAGACGAGAAGGACATGTTAAGAAAATGCAAAAAAAAAAAATGAGAAACTGGTACCGGATGACACTGTAAAGACATTGATGGGGGGCATCAGGCGAAAATGCGTTCAATTTTACACTCAAGGCTCCATCGATTAACTTTTCTTTTGATTTTTGAAGTAAATATATGTATAAAACTACCTTAAAATTTTGGTTTGATTCTAAACATTATAAGAAAATTGGCATGACATTTTCGGTGTCGCAATAATTTCGTGTTCGCCCTTTACCAAATTTAACCATGCATGAAAATATAGACAAAGCAGCTCTGTTCACTCATTCAAACTAGGATTTTATCACAAGTTACATTAACTAGAACTTAGAAGAAAGATTAGTATTTTCCATTTAATTCCAACTACCTTTGCTTATCTTGACATTTTTCTTCTAATTTCTTGTTAAAGGTATTCCACTAAACAGCTCAAACCCTCTAGGATTCACAAGTCACATTGCCAAAACCATACAGTTTTCAATTTGCTGTTATTATGGTACCAAGCGGTGCCAATAGTTTTTATATTTCAGTCAGGTTTATGAGCACCTACACAGCTTCTTTACCACGATCTTGAAACCTTGTCTCCTTAAATTATTTTTACTCCTATCAAAAGTTTTATTTTGACTCTAAGACTCATCCATATCATCTTAATATGGTCAATTGAAAAAGCATTTTATTTAATCCTATTTCGCCTCGAGGAAACGCATTAAATGGCAAATTGGCATTGAGGGAGGTCACCAAATGAACAAAAAGTTTTATAGTAGTCATTGCGAAGATAAATTGGCTTTTTGGAAAAAAAATGATTTTTTCCTATCGCCATATTGAAATATATGAAATCATTGAAATGTGGAAAAATAAATTCACCAAATTTTAAATGTAGTGCAAATAAACTGTAGATCGGAGACCAATTTTGGCATTCTTTAGGATAACCTTGTCGAACTCTACCAATTTTCAGACCTCATTTTAAGTTTTTTTTATATATTTGTTTCAATTTAGTTTTTGTTGTTGTTATCTCACATAATTTCCTAGGCGCATTTATTTTCGGCTCTTATTGTGCCAATATTCACCATACAATTAAATGCGCAGATGATTTGGAGCATGATGCGCTATGAAAAACTCAATGTGTTTTGGATATTTTGCTATCAAATAATTTTTCCCGCAACACTAGAACTTTTTTCTCAGATTTTATTTACTGTTAAAAGAATCAGAAGAGCAGAGAATCGAACAAATCAGAACAACAATACCAAATACGATATCACAGTGAAACATGACAGTGGTGGCCGTTAGGCCCTGTGCTGGTTTTGAAGGCAGCCAATAGGTTTATGACGGTTCTCAAGTGGTCATTATGCCTTTCACTAGACTATTTTCAAAATCATTATGGTCTTATAAAGTTTTTATTAATTTGTTTTCACAACCGTCAATAGACTGGGCCACTTTGTACAAATATCGGCTTAAGAGATGCAGAGAGGAGGTGTTCGTGAAAAAAAAAAAATTTGCGTGTAGTTTTATCAACAAATGCGAGAGGAGTGCTAAAAGGCTGGAATAGAACTGTAGTTGTTACTTTAAATTGTCAAAGAAAACAAAGTCAAATTCACATTCACTACCTTGTCAGTGTCCATCCTGTGCGATATTCATTATTCGCTAAATTAGTAACAAAATTAAACAAATTCAGTAAAATATATTCGCCCCCCTCGCCTGAACAGGCTTCGTCACTACTCATAAATGAGTAAAAATGTTAAACTAAGAATTTGTTTCATTTTTAAATACTCACGAACTCTATTAGCCACAGTAATTTGGTAAACGACACTACCAAATTCGCCAGATTTTGATAATTTCGATAAACGAGTAGGAATTCAAGTTCGTGAGCTTCCAGAAGCAGAATAACAGATCTAATTGAAATACACTGATAGGCAAAATAAAATGCCCACCTCATCGTTTTTTCAATTTCTCTCATTTACTTGGTTCAAATTAAAGTAAACACACTGTATTTTTTTACAATCTTATTTTTTATATTCTTTTTAAGTTTCACTTATGGAGTACTGCAAAAAAAGGAGTTTTACTTAAAGAAAAATAAATCAATTTGTGTTGAAAAAAAAAAACAGTGACAAAATAAAGGCTACAGAAAACATAAATTAAAGTAAAATAAGAGCATTTCAATAATTGATGTGTCCTCTTTTGGCCTTCAGGCGTTTCGACATGCTCTCGACCAGGTTCTTTAGGTGCTGTGGATCTAGCTCTTCCCAGGCGCGCTCCAGGGCTTCAAAATAGTTATTTTTATTGGTAACACCAGTTTTGTCAACCCCGGCATCGAGAATCGCCCACAAATTCTCGATGGGATTGAGGTCCGGGCTTTGTGGAGACCATTCCAGTGGTTTGATCCGACAAGACCGGAAGAAAGACTTGGTCTTCTTGGCAGTATACTTCGGGTCGTTGTCCTGCTGGAATACGAACTTCTCTTCAAGGCCCGTCTGGATCAGCGAAACCTCTAGATTTTCTCGCAGGATGTTGATGTAAGAATCTGCCGTCATTATCCCGTCGATTTTCACAATGCTTCCCACTCCACCCCACGAAAAACACCCCCAGACCATCACATTTCCTCCTCCATGCTTCATCGTGCCTTGGATGTGGCGCTCCTGAAGCTCCTCTCCCGATCTGCCCCAAACGCGAACCCGCCGCTTTCGGTTAAACAGCTCGAATTTTGATTCGTCCGTCCAGAGAACCGTTTTCCAGAACTCTAGGGGCTTATCAGCATGCTCCTTAGCAAACTTAAGCCGTTTGGCTTTGTTTGCCTTGCTGATAAATGGGCGCTTCGGGGCAAGTTTGCTATTCAACCCCTGTGCTACGAGAAGGCGACGAACAGTTCGACCGGAAACTGATAACTGAAGGGTTTCCTGGATCTCGCGGACAGTTACCTTCGGGTTCTACTTGACTTCGCGCATGATTTTGGTGTCCGTTCTTGCATCCGTTTTCCGCTTCCTGCCTCTGCCAGGGCGATCTGGTCCAAACGTTTTAAGCTTCAGAAGAATTTTGCCAACCGCTGCCTTACTGATACTGTACTTCTTAGTGACAGCCCGGTGCGATTCACCGTTTTGCACATCACGAACGACAAATTTTCGGATACACAAGGGAATTGCTTTCGAGAGCACTGCGTTCTCCATTTTTTTCAATTGAATCAAATGCGATCACGTATACAAATGCACCAGGTTGTGCCGTTTGCTTCAATACATGTCAAAATAACAAAACATAAACAATCGAGGGGTCTTCCAATGGAAACTTATCGAAAACATATCGATTTTTGAAGTGGGCACTTTATTTTTTCAACACATTTAATTTATTTTTTCTTTAAGTAAAACTCCTTTTTTCAGTATTCCGTAAGTGAAACTTAAAAAGAATATAAAAAAAAAATTTAAAAAAAACTACTCTGTGTTTACTTTAATTTGAACCAAGTAAATGAGAGAAATTGAAAAAACGAAGAGGTGGGCACTTTATTTTGCCTATCAGTGTAGGTCTCTTTGTTACTTATTTATAAGCACGTTGGGAAGTTTTAGAATATTTCTATGTGATTTGAAATTAACAATAGAAAAGCAGTCAAGCTTATCAGAAATCAGCCTGGGGTACCACTAGGTTTTCATCTTGGCCCTTTACTGTTTGTTATACTGCTGACTTTAATCGTCTGATTGAACCCATGTATAGTGCGGGACCAAAGTTGTCAAGCCGGTTTTGTTGACGGTCGATCGACAACTGACCAAATCTTTACGTTGCGGCAGATCCTCCAAAAGTGTCACGAATATCAAATCCCTAAACACCACCTATTCATCGACTTCAAGGCCGCCTGCGATACTATTGATCGTGAAGAACTATGGAAGATTATGGACGAGAACCTTTTTCCCGGGAAACTGGCCAGAATGATCAAGGCTGCGATGGCTGGTGTACAGTGTTACGTGGAGATATCGGGTGCAATATCAGGCAAAGAAGGTGTTATAAAACGGGCGGACTTTAACATACGAGGCACAATTTTCAATAAATCCGGCCAGTTCATTTGCTTTGCTGGCGACGTGAACATTGTCGGAAAAACGTTCCAGGTGGTAGCTGATCGGTATACACTAACCTGAAACGTAAAGCGGAAAAGGTTGGATTGAAGGTTAATCCATCGAGGACTGAGTATCTGTTGGCTGAAGAAACCGAGCGTGATACAGCTCGCATAGGCAGAACTGTGACAATCAACGGAGATGTGTTCGAGGTGGTGGATGAGTGTGTGTAGTCGTGCCTACTACCGACTCCAAAAGACCTTGAGGTCTGGTAAGCTTCACCCCCGTAAAAATTGTACCATGTACAGAACGCTAATAATACCGGTAGTTCTCTACGGGCATGAGACGTGGAACATGCTCGAGGAGGACCTGCAAGCACTTGAAGTTTCCGAACGAGGCGTGCTTAGGTCCATCTTTGGCGGTGTATGTGAAAACTTTGTATGGAGAAGAAGCATGAACTACGAGCTGGTACAGCTCTAATGCGAACACAGTTTCCAGAAAGTCGCTAAAGCTGGAAGGGTACAATAGGTGGGACATGTTGTAAGAATGTCGGACAACAACCTCGCAAAAATGGTGCTTGCCTCGAATCCGACCGGTACAAGACGCACAGGAATTAATCCACTGTCGAGTAGGCCCCGCTCCCTATGCTGACGATGTGAAACATGAAGTTTCAACCAAGGCTTTAAATTTTCACAGCAAATTTACATTTTTGCGTTCAATCCACAAATATAACCTCACATTACCCTACATTTTTATACTATGGGATTTTGGCCAAATCTACCATTTTTGCTCCCATTTTTCACTTCTTAGATCAGGTTCATTAGTTTATCAGTTTTTCAAAACAAAAGTTGAATTTTCTGATTTTTTTAGGGTCGTAGGATCAATTTAAAAAATCGAAAATCAACATGAATAGGATCGATCTCGTAAAGATCAATTCAAGATCACACAATATTAGTTCGTATGTTATGAAAAATCTTGAAGTTCGAGCCGTCAAAAGGCATGTTTCGGTGAAAATCCGTTTTCGTCCTTTCCTAAGGGTTCTTCCGAGGTATCCGAGTTGTCTCAGAATTTCCAATATGGTCTTTGCTCGAAGTGCAACCGTCAAAAGGCATGTTTTGGCGAAACTCTGTACTTGTCCCTTCTTATTTGGTTCTTCCGGGGCATCTGGGTTGTTTCGGAATGGCCAATATATTCATTGGACCATTTCTAGGCTAAAAATATACAATATACAATATACACAATATACAATCATGAATTTTCGGCCGTCGAAAAGCATGTTTCGGTGTACATCCACATTTGTCTTCTACTGTTCAAAGGGTGCTCCCGGGGCATCCGCATAGTATATGGTTATTGGCCCATTTCCAGGCTAGAAGTAGACTATTCATAAGCAATTGTGAAGTTTGATCCGTCGAAAAGTATGATCCGGTGAAAATATGTATCTGCCGCCGCCACACAGATTGTGGTAAAACATGATCTCTGCCGGCACAGATTCTTTCAAATCAGGTAAAAATGGATAATATTAACCAGGAACTAAAAATAGAGACTCTTATAATCATTTTAATTGCAAAGCCGTTAAATATTGTTAAATTAATTTTCCACAATATGATTTTGATACTCGGGTCAATATGACCCGAAACACCTTATTTGCCACAACAAAATACTAACGTTGGATCGAGCAAAACAAAACAAGTGTGGAAGAAGAACATACCAAGTACAACGGATGTATTTTGATGGACGATGAAACTTACGCGAAAATGGACTTTGGACAAATCCCCTTTGTATAACGTTTGCATTAAAAAAATTGACAAAAAATTTCATGGGTTTACCTTCACCCGCACTGACAAAATTACCCATGCAGCATCAATCATAGTAACCCATGAGTCAGCGGACAAAATTTGACAGCTCTATCAGACGAACTCTAACCGTGATGGTAAAAACAGTGAAGCAGCTCCGTTCAGAAGTGTGCGTGTTCAAAGAACGACACCCCGCCGCGTCGAAAACGGACATCGTACGGCACTTTGTGAACGCCGAATACGCCCGTTCCGAAATTTACAACATCTTGGCAATATTGGACAACAATCAGAGCATCTAAAGAAAGCCTGGTACCAGACAGCCGACGACCCTGAGCGACAAGAAGCTCGAAAGGATGCTGAAAAGGACTGGCTGACCGGGACGCCGGCTCAACCAGTCAAATAGTGAAAAAGTACCTGGCGAACATGAACATACATGTCAGGAAGCGGAAGTCTTGTCCACTGGTTTCAAAGCTGCAGGAAATGACGCAGCGGCAGTGGCTGAATAAGATGGTCAAATTGATTTTCCCGGCGAATCGCGACGTGTCGGTGGTGATAGACGACGAGACCTATACCACCCTGGATGGCAGCGACTGGCAGGGCACTTCGTATTTTACTTCTCCGACGAACGAAGTGAGCTTTGGGGCAGATCGGGAGAGGAGCTTCAGGAGCGCCACATCCAAGGCACGATGAAGCATGGAGGAGGAAATGTGATGGTCTGGGGGTGTTTTTCGTGGGGTGGAGTGGGAAGCATTGTGAAAATCGACGGGATAATGACGGCAGATTCTTACATCAACATCCTGCGAGAAAATCTAGAGGTTTCGCTGATCCAGACGGGCCTTGAAGAGAAGTTCGTATTCCAGCAGGACAACGACCCGAAGTATACTGCCAAGAAGACCAAGTCTTTCTTCCGGTCTTGTCGGATCAAACCACTGGAATGGTCTCCACAAAGCCCGGACCTCAATCCCATCGAGAATTTGTGGGCGATTCTCGATGCCGGGGTTGACAAAACTGGTGTTACCAATAAAAATAACTATTTTGAAGCCCTGGAGCGCGCCTGGGAAGAGCTAGATCCACAGCACCTAAAGAACCTGGTCGAGAGCATGTCGAAACGCCTGAGGTGAAGTTCATTTCACACACCAAGCTCCCCAAGAAAATTCTGCTGTAGCTGACAATAAGCAAGAAGGGGATGTCAAAGCCGCTCTTCTTTCGCTCCGGACTGGCCGTGAACGGGGTAATTTATAGTACGAAATGCCTGCCGGAAGTGGCGTCGTTCATCAAGAAATACCATAAGAGCGAAGACGCGGTGTTCTGGCCGGATCTGGCGTCAGCCCACTACTCGAAGCGATCGTTGGAGGAGATGGAGCGGCTGAATATCGATGTGCTACACAAGTCGGTGAACCCGCCCAACGTTCCCCAGCTGCATCCCGTCGAGAATTTCTGGGCCAACCTGAAGCGTAAGATCTACTCCAACAATTTTGTCGCGAAAATTGGGGAGGAATTGATAAATAAAACGAAGAACGAACTCAAAAACATGCATACACGCATGTTTTCATCCGCCATGGTGAATGTTTCGGTTAACTGCCGGAAGGCCGCTCACAAGTGCATAGAATTTATTTGTTAGTCAGCCTAAATAATTACCTTCCATGGTAAATTTATCAAAAGCAATTATCGGTCAAAGCTGTTTTTTATCACTACCCGAAGTAATTTTTTTTTAATGCAAACGTTAATATTCATTCGATGGATTCTCGAACATTTTTCATCGGACGAGGGTGCTGCTAGAGTTTGGTTGTCATCTAGAGAAAATATCAGGTGCTTAATGTTAGTGGATGGGAAACAAGGCGACTGACCTTTAGTACTCCCTGGATGTCGATCGAACACTTTCTCGATTATCATAAATTTCTTGATTTTTCAAACTCTTAAAACAACGGCCAAGCAGCGATAGCTTTCTTTTGTTTTCAAAAGCCCGTTGAACACACAAAACCACCATTTTCATCCGTTTGCGCCGATTTTCATCAAACTTTTACTGTTAGCAGTGCTAGGAATGTCTTGTTTTGACATTTTTATGATCTCTCAACTCTGTTTAGTAACATTTTATATCCATTTTACTTGGTTGTGAGACATAGATGAGACATGGATGAAAAAAACACAAAACAAGAGCTTTAAAAGCTTGATAAATTGATTATTTTTTAGAATTTCATGATGTTCATGATGTTTCATGATCCACAAAAGAACTTCACGGAGTTGCTAATAATGCAAGGATTTTCAACTCAGCTTCCATTCCACCCTCGAATTACAGTACCACAAAACGGTTACCTCCTTGTGCAAACCAATACGACCGCATGACAGTCTTCAGTCGTTCGGCCAGCATAAATAGAGTATAGAGGAAATTCAAATAGACACACGTAACTACCTAGCCACGTTGCATCCATTTCCAGACCACAGCTTTGACCGGCGATTGGCAAACAAGAAAATGCACACCACATTTTGCTACTCAAACAAGTTAAACATACATTTCGTTCTTTGTATGTCGCTGCAGCCAGCACTACTGGAATGGGGGCCGCTACTGCAGAAATAGGAATTCAGTTTCGAAATGCGTCTCCAACCTACGATGCCCATATGATCCAGTGTGAGTGTGGGTTTTCTTTTCTGACGGACCAGAATGGGAAATGGGAGTATTTTCCACTTCCATGGTTTAGGAGATTGACACATTTTTTTCTTCACATTCAGACACCAGTAGTGCCAACAAATCTACCGAAAACCTGAAACCGAAAGAAGATCTCAGACTATCTTGAAATTTCTACTGGCTTTCAGGGACAGAAATGATTTCTTAACACTCAACGGTCAACAACAATTGAGTAGTCCGCGGGTGTGTTCAAAATTGATTTCAAAACAGTCGTCAATCCTGAACACACTGCCTCTAGCGAGTTCGATGCACGTTCTTACACCGAGTGAGCCAGATCGCGTATGTACACTCTCAAATGTTGGCCATCCATCTTTCGGGTTTCTCTGCCATCATTTATTCAACGTGCATCCATCTCTCATTTTATTCACACTTTATTTCCCACAATTCCCAGCATTGCTCCGTTCTCCGAATGGCGACGCGCCGTTTGGACTTTGCTTATACCGGTGCTGATGCCACGCCATGATACGGATGCATTGCTGTCTTTTGGCCTGCGAAAATGGCATTTGCAATCTTGTCACATAGTTCTATCCACTTTTCCCGGACATTGATTTCTCGAGTGAGCAAACCGAAGAGCGCATTGTAGCAATAAGGTTCATCAAAAACCGATATCAGGGGGGGAATGGTTTGGAGAGAAAGTTGCACGATGGATGTAGGTTCAAGACGCTCGCAATCACGGCAGCCGAAGCGAAGCAAAGCAAGCTCGCTTTGTCAGTTGTCAGCTCGTGTCGTTGACCAAAACACGTCATTCGGATCCAGGGCTCTTGAACCAATCCAGCAATCGTAGGATGAGCCGGACGACCGAAACGGTTCTGACCAAATGATGCTGCGTTGCATTCGCAAATTAAACATTGCACCAGTCAGCAGACTGCCAACATGATTGTCGCTCGAGGATTTTCCCGAAGAGAGACACTTTCCCTCGTGCCCTCCAAGTGCAATGGGCTGGGGAAGATCTTCTCGTTCAATCAAGTGCTGCTGTTGCTGATTTTGTCGTTGCTGCTTCAGACGGGCAGTGAGTGATGAATTTCCTTTCCGCGGGGAAATCTTCAGTCGGCTTGGGAGGGTCAAAATTTGGCCTCAGGGCATGGTCTAAGAACTTGAAGCTGTTGATTATATTTTTTGGCGATAGCATGGATAATAAACCAAGAACATGGAATGGCAATTAAAGAAGCTTTGGTAGCATGCATAGCTCGAGAACTTTATTATCGTTTTGCAAGTGGAAATTTTATTGTAATATGAGTTAGCTGTGCGTGTGAATGGCAGTGACAGTTGTGTTCATTGTGGATTATTTTTCATATACAAGTGCAGATCACTTAAAAAGAAGATTACAAAAATCAGTTTCAGCAACATATTCACATTTTGAAGTTACATATATCTTTAATAATATGGTCATGTGCACAAACTTCTGGTAACGTGGTAAATATTATACAACAAATTATGGACAAACTATTTGGTGATAGTATCTAAAAGAGTATTTAATAATTATAAACATTTTAATTATATAATTAAAATTATATGAGTTGAAAAGGATGTAACGATTAAAATTCGGTTCACTTAAACTTGACGCATTTCTTTTCATGACGCATTTTAATACCTGGAAACTTCTTATTTTCGGAGCATGTGCAGAATCATGTCTCAATTTTTAACTAGGCATGTGCTCTTCGGCTATTAAAATGGTGTCCAAGTAAAAGGAGCAAGGCAGCAAACTTTGAATCGTGAATCATGAAAATCCTAAGTAGCCAAAAACTCATCTCTTCATTAAGCATAGGCTCCCCACAAAATTATAACCCAATAACCCCCAATAACCCAAGTAACACGAATTTTTTAACTGTATGCATTTTTGCTTTAATGTGACAAATAATAATGTTGCCGTTTTAGTGATTGAAAACTATTTAGAATACTACTATAGAATTGAAACAGCGCAAAAGGTGGAGCCTATGAAACATAATTTAAGTACGACAATGGTCATAAACAAAAAAATCTTGCACTTCAGTAAAACAAAGCATAGTCGGTTTTCAAAAATGAAGTCATGAACTAGGTTTGAACCTTAAACTCTAAGCTAAGAAGATTGGTCTTCTTACCACTCGACTATTTCAACATGTGAGAAATGGAACAATTAGAATCCCCTTAAACCATAACAAAGTTATTTAAATCAGCGGCCATGTGATAAGGGAAATTGTTACTCTTTTTAACATAAGAGAATTCAGGAGTAGGAAAGTTAAAAAATCTAAGTAAATTAAATGGATTTCAGATACTTTTATGATCGGTCGATTACACTTTTTGCAGTTTTTGCGTCATCATACAAGCAATTGTACCCATGCAAATCATGTTTGTTGTACAAGGCAACAGCAATTTTATTTTTCCATCATACCGGCATAATCGAATTAGGTTCTTAAATGTTTCAGCGGTAAACATGAATGTGATATAAATAGATTGTTGATAGTTTTAAGTCTAATTCAAAAGTACAGATGGTCATTCGACGTCCAATGCGACACCAACAAAACATACTTGACTAGTTGTGTTGGCAAATGACATTTCACGAATATGTTTGATTCTCAAAATACGGAAGACTTGTGTTGCTACATTTGTACAACATAATATGCAAACACGCAAGACGTCAGATGTAAACAAACATGTCCTAACTCAAAACATCAAACAGATATATGACATAATAAATGAGTCTAGATTCGAATAGCATGAAACGTACATCTACATTACTAAACAAGTCAAATTGCACTTTTATAGATCTACAGCATGGCATATGGAAAATATAACTTTTCGATTTATGTTTTGGTGCTACTTGAGTAACGATGGTCGGTCTTTTCGATGCCTGAGAGCAATCGAAAGTATTTCAAAACAATTTTTGCAGCGTCCCTCGTTTGTTTTGCTCTCGTGTTTTTCCAAATAATTAAAGCTATGCCCATTTAGAATCCAGAATAATAAAATCATCTGTATCTCGGTAACGGATTGACTTACAAATAAGTTAAGTACATCAAAACAAAGGTAATTTATAGGAGAAATATCAACACAAATCATTTCTCTTCGTTTCTAATGAAAATTCGCACTTTCTTCTTTATTCCTCCCATCAAACGCTGGACACCTCCAGAATCAACTTCTTTGGCACATTTGTTCCACATTTTGGTCATCTGAGTCGCGTTCCGAGCTGTTTTTCCACTTTTCTTAAGCATCCGCTTCATTACTGCCCAAAATCTCTCGATGGGTCGGAACTGCGGGCAGTTGGGTGGATTTATGTTTTTATCGATGGAATCTACATTATTATCGCGGTACCACTTGATGACTTCCCGGCTGTAGTTGCAACTCGCCAAATCTGGCCAAAACTTCACGGGACCTTTATAGGCGAAACTTTTGTTCAAAATTCTGTTTGGTTGCTTGCTGGCTCGATAAGAACGACATCCTGCTCGCAAACGAATTCATCGAACGGTACTACGAGCAGCAGCGTATTTTTGTGCGATTTCATTATCTGATAGTCCAAGGTTTGCTCTGACGGTTCTCAACACCTTCTGGTACAGCTTGCGGTCATATGTTCCACTACGACGCTTATCTTGAGGCACTCAATCCACGCTTTTTCGCTCCCTGAAACGTTTGAGCACATCATACACGGTTGATTTGGCGTTTTTGCGATTTTTATTGCGGACCACGTTGGATTATCAATGTAGGTGTGCAGAATCTTTTCTCTCCTCTCGGCTTCCATCTGGAATAACTTTTGACTCACTGCACGAAACACCGTGAAATTTATAACACAGAAAGTGGGTGCTAGGTAAACATACCGCTGCAAAGGATTCTTGCAGCAGTAACTGTCCGTGCCGCTGCAACGCAATAAGTGATTCCGGATTCTAACTGGACAGAACTTTATACTGTACAGGGTTTTTGACAGCAGGCATTCGTCATTCGTCAGATATATGAAAAACAGTATTTAAAAATTCAGGGTTGCCAGTTCTCCGCAAACGCCAAATTAAGATTTCCAATTTTCCCGAACATGAATAATTTAAAAAATTCATAACTTATGAATGATTCATCGTAGAAAAAATGTTTACAAAATTATATTGGAAATAATATAATCTCTAAAAAAAATTCTTAAGAACATTGAAAGAAAATTGCTTAAAAAGGCGGAAAAATACATCTTCTGAGTCATGGATTATTTTTTAAACTAGCACGTTTATCAGTTCATGAATTAATATTAGTGACATTTTGGTGATGGTCTTTTTTTAGTAATGCTCAAAAAACAATGGGCCCGTTTTCAAACCAAAATTATTAAAAATCCGAAAACTGTCGTTTTCCAATTTGCATATAGGTACCTAACGTATGCTTTAGAGATAAGTATGAGGATTGTTAATATTGTTCAAGCTGCTAGGTAGACAGTTTTATAAGGTATAAATACAAATCAAATTCTTATATAAGGTCATTAGCGAAAAATCCAATCATTTTATTAGTTCACCTCGAATATTACCAATAGGTTCATCCATGCGTGAAACAACTTCGATGAATAGGCTTCATCATACTTCAAGAGTGCAATGCATTGTTACATCGAATAGTTTTCCAAGGACACAACATCACCATCGATCATGGAGAAGGTAAAAAACTATGAAGCTCAATGCACTCATTTGCGTTCAATTACTCAGAGTTATTCAGATCAGCTACGTTCCAGATGCATGGATTGAGTAACGAATACGATGAAATTGTGTACGAAATGTCGCTTAAGGCTTGCCAATACTAAGGAGGAGAACACGCCCGTTACAGTTTTTCCAAAAGCAAGAACAGACTTTACCTTCAACTTCGTCGGTTTTATCGAAGGAAACAGCTTCCACGGGAGAATCCGTAGGATCATTGATTTATTTAGAAAACAATAAACGAGCTCTTGCACAGTTTTTTGGAATAAAGGGTGTTTCGATCAAAATTTGGTCGACTTAAACTTGATGCATTTCCTTTCATCGTGCATTAAAAAATTTGACACACCTCTCGTTTTGAAGATTCCACTTTGATTTTAAGATTAGCACTTCAGTTATCAACATGTCGTCGAAGGAAGAGAAGCAACGCATCAAAATTTTGCAGGTGCATTGCGAAAATCAAACTACTCTAACGCCAAATTAGAGAAAATTGTTGATTGTGGCAAAATGTTACCAACGTAACAGTTCTGTGAACGTTTGTCGACGGCCAGGAAAGCTGGATCGGTGGGAAATCGAAAGCCGGAAGCCACAGCGACAACAAAAAGAGTTGCCCGCTGTTTCGAACGGAACCCCAACCCCTCCGTCCGAGATGTCGCAAAAAGCTGGGAAAGGCACTTTTAACCGAGGATTATTACCGTTTGGGATGGAAAATCTTTTGTAGTTTGCCCATTAAAAATAGTTTATAATTTGATTACTTAGTAAATAATGGAATATATTTGTATTCGATGTTTAGTTATTGTTATTTGTTAATATTTGTTAGAACTATAATTTATCTGTTAGGAGAAAAATAGCATGCACACTTAAATAAAACCTAGAATGACTTAACAAGACAAAATTTGTAAAATCGTAATTTTAGTACATACATTACAACACAACACACATTGAAATCTGCTGCATGGGAAAAAAACACAGTGTTGTCGCTAGTTACTGTACAACAAAGAATTAAGGAGAAAATGTAGGTAAAGGTAAGCTACTGGCTACATCGGTCACAAGGCTTGGCCTCTTTAATACCTTGACCACCAAAGCGAGCAGACCAGTTTAGCCAAAGTACAATAGAGCTAAAGCTCCTTTAGTTAATTAACGCAAAATAACCGTTATACTGTTGTATGACTAGGACCCAATAACTCTAGTTTAGAATATATCGGCCCACGTGTTCCAACGTAGGCCGACCGATTCCCGCCACGTAAGCGACACGCCCAAACCCACCACCACGAACCAAACCACGAACTACTCCAGAGTCGGACGAAGCCAATTCCCGACGAAAGCTGTACGCAAAACTGCTGACCAGAAAATCTGACTGTGTTATCATGGACGATGAAACCTTCATAAAGCTTGATTATAAAAATCTTCTGGGACCACAATTTCATAGTTCGCCCAAGGGAAAAGATGTTCCTGGATCAGTGAAAATCATATACACAGGAAAAATCGCAAGAAGATAATAATGTGCCAGGCCATATGCGGATGTGGAAAAATATCTCGTTCATTCATTACTACTCTTGATCAAACAGCATAACAAGCCTACAATCTTTTTGGCCTGAATTTGCTACCTGTCATGACTCTAAATATACACTAGAGTCGTATTTGTACCAAAAGAAATGAATCCAACAAACTACCCAGGGATTCGCACTTTGGTGTAGGCGAATCTGAGTGACACCATGACCCCAGCGGATAGTGCTGAAAAACTTAAAATGTGGTGAAAATGGTAGGAGAAAGCACAGTGCAGCAGTTGAGTGCATGAGTAGAGTTAAGGGAAAAGTTAGAGAACTCGCCTACCTGACGAAAAAATAAGCAAATAGAAATGAAGAATACATTGTTATTTACTATGTTTGAGAATTAAACAATCAAACATCACACTACAGATGTGTTCCATTTTTATTAACACGGTCCGTGAGTTTTAGTTGACAAAATCGGTAAATTTCCTTTGACAATTTTTTGGAGCTAAAATTTTAGTAAAAATGATATATTGCTGGGAAACTTTAAGATTTTGCAATCCTAATAATTATAAATGCTAAGGGGCTGTTCATAAACTATGTGATCATACTAGTGGGGGGCAAGGGTTAGTGAAAAGAGACCCCTCATTAAAAAGTGTGACATAGAAGGGAGATAGTAATTTGAAGCTTTTGAAAATTTGTAAACGTGCTTTATGGATGACCCCTTCATGACAGTTATTAGGCATGTGTTTTATATGTTGCCGCATGATCAGTGACGTTTTTCAAAGGTATAGTATAAAAATGGCTAATTGGGTGCACCTTTGTCCCAGCGTAGCATTTATTGAGGATTTGATGTTTTCCCCTGACCTGTAACGCTAGTAGATCACCTTTTTGTGGTGCTTTACGGGGTATCAGATCTACCACCGAACCCTACTCCAAATTATTTCAAACTAGGGAACATATATGTTTTTGTAGTCAAAGAAACGTATAATAGTCCTTATTATATTTTATGTCTTGTGAAAAGCGACAATAAGGAGAGTATAAAAAATAAGCTATCCACAAACTTTCTTTCAAATTATGTTGAAAACCGATATTTTATTCATACAAAAAATTGATCATTTATTGTACAAGGTTAAACTTGAACATAATGAAGACCGGATGAAATTTAAGTTATTCCTTCACGAATTTTCGAACTTTGGATCGAATGCTCTTCATCAAGTTCCGGACAAGTGTTGCATCGCATTTTTTGGTCGCATGAGCCCAATTTTTTTTTTGAACTCCTGCATGTTCCCAGCTGCCTTACCAGTCTTCTTGAAGATCCTCTTCGCGATTGCCCAGTAACGTTCGATGAGTCGAAGCTGAGGGCAATTTGGTGGATTGATATTCTTCTCAACGAAATCTATACCCATTTCCGCAAGCAAATTGAGAGTGGTTTTGGCATAGTGAGCCGACGCTTAATCCGGCCAAAACAGTGGAGGTGTACTATGCTTCTTATATAAAGGCAACAATCTCTTCTGGAGACACTCAGATCGATAGATTTCCGCATTTATAGTTCCGGTAGTGTAAAAAATGGTTGACTTCAAACCACGGAACATATTGCTTGCCATACCAGTACCTTTCGATCGAATTTATCCCCAACGACGGCAGTAAAGTATTGTGGACCTGTAAGGGTTTTTGAGTCCTCCTTTACATAGGTCTCATCGTCCATCAAAACGCATGCATCCGGACGCTGCAAAAGACGCGAATACAATTTCCGGGCCCTTTTTGCTGCTCGCTTCTTCTGTTCTGCACTTTGTTTCGAGATTTTCTGCTTCTTGTAGGTCTTCAGGTGGTTTCACCTCTTGAAACGCTGGATCATACCGACACACGTTCCTGCTTTTTTGGCCAAATCACGTATTGACATTGATTTGTTCTTTATGATTAGAGATACCACTTTCTGCTCCAGTTTCGGGTTTGAAGAACCGGGTTTTCTGCCTCTTCCTGGTAGCTCATCCAAAGAATAGTGCTCCCCAAACTTATCAATGATGGTTTTAACACTCACATGGTGAATTCCAAACCGCTTTGCTAATTTTCGCAAAGTAATACCCTTCCCACTTAGCCATGTGTCCAGAACCTTAATTTTCACTTCCTTTTCAATACGCGACATTTTGAAAACGCAGAATTTGAACCGCACGAACAAGTAAACAAAAGAAATCTGACAGTTAAACGCACAGCATGCAGTGTTCAGAGCATAAAAAACCATCACAAATACATGCGTACAACGCAAATGTATGTGAATAGCTTATATTCGATACACTCCTTTAGTGAACATTGACTACACATTGACAGCAATAATTCAGAGGCGCATTAAAATTTTCGAACTTTTATGTTATAAAACACCAATAAACTAAATGTCGTATGAAAAATTCATCAATTGCAGGCAAAAAATAGGTGCTTTTATGGTCAATTTAACAATTAATTTACATACGTATCCACTTTGGAAGAGAAATATAGTAGCTTCCACTCAACCATAAACAAAACAAAATCCCCATTCAGCAGAACGAATCGAAAAATGGAATCTTTGAAGCATATTTGTAACGGACTGGAAGGGTTCTTAAAGAGGAAAATCATAAAACTATCAATACTTGTGGTAGTTTTATCATTTTCATTTTCATTTTGCAGCAATTGGTGGGGCAATAAGAGCGCAAGTCAGTCCAAAGCCGATGGTGAAGGAGAGGTAATGGCGAACTAGTATATTCAGACCACATGAACTCCATGGGAAGGAACAAGGATAGGTTAGGGTAGGTGGTTAAGGTAGGGCGTTTCGGACCGGTTAAAAATGCTACAAAAAGAAAATCATATGTCGAGCACTTGACACTGAAGAAGTCTGTAAGTCGCAGACAAAATAGGCGTATCTGTCAGAAGAGAAGTCCTCTCCAGTGAAATTTCAAGGAATTTACTCGCGTCTACTAGTGATTATTTGAAAATAGGGTTTCAATGTTTTATTTTTTATTTTAAAAAGTGATCAAATGAAGTGTTAATTTGAAATTATTCCTGTTTCCCAATCACAATCGTTCTACTAACACGCTCAAAAAGTTTTTTTTTAAATTGTGTTTTCAAAAAAAAAGTTAAAGTGATCATAAAACCGTTAATTTACAATTCTGCATTACAATGATATACGGCAAATCCCAAATAGATAGAAAGAGCCATTTCCTGTTGTTCGTATCAATGTGACCAGGCTTTTTGAGATGCCACTGTAAGTTTCATGTTGATTTTACGCTGCAAGTTGCTATATCAAAGTAACATCTCTCTATGATTTGCTAAAATTTGAAAGTCGGCTGTCGTATACCGCACATATTTATATCATAATTTATATTAGAATTCGCATAGCAATTTAGGATTTTTTTTTTATTTTAGTTAATGATAATCAATGAATAAACAACAATGAAAGAATTGCCACGCCAATGAAAACTGCACCTCCTATCGTGTCCCTTAACTTCTTGATGTCTGGCGTCTACAAACTGTTTCTACCCTCGTCTAAGCGTAAATTGCGGCAAAGCCCGCCGGTAGCACACCTCTTTCATTCTGAACAAACCCCAAAGATACGATACACTGAGTTACTAAACGGGCCCTCCACATCCCACAAAACCACAATACGAAGTGCACTGCATAGGAAATTCTATGACACAGTTCAAACTTCCACCTCAAATTGAATATTAAATGTTTTCAAAATTGAATAAATCTATCTATGATTAAATTATCCCGCCAATATCACACTCAACTTTAGTGCCTGTATATATGCGTGCTACGACGCGGCTATTAAAAAGGGAGAGGAGCGAGTGTGATATTATCACTACTTTGTGTGGCTGGACCTTTGGTTCTCCCATGAATGGTTCATTAGAGTAGAAGGTCATACAATGACATGACCTAGCGACATCTACCATAAATCAGCTATCTTCAATCAATCATTAACATGAGATTAGGCCCTCCCACCAGCGTCCAGGTACAAAATCCAGCCATGGAGAGGGTCAACACTTGTGGTAGTTTTATCATAGTTTTTAGAATGTCTTGAATGTCATTACAAGTATGTACCATCAACGATCAAGTTTTAAGCGAACCTTTGGAAAAAGTCTTGAGAACCTCCTGTAGTATGGGCCTTTTGGAACTTGAGAGGGTTTTATGGCTGTTTTATCGATGTTATGTAGAATATCTAGTTTTATGCGTGGTTTTATCAAATGAGACTTGAAAACTTCTTCAAGTGTACCTTCAAATTGAATTTGTTACTAGGGAAAGCTGTGCTGTTAGTTTTGGTGGTGACCGATCATATAGCTTCCAAATTCTCCTCCGAGCTGTACTCGTCGCCGAACTCGATGTCGTGTCGATGATGCGGACCGACTCCGGGAACTCACCGTACATCTGGAGATTTCGTGCCTCGTGCGGTGTGTACTTCAGAATGACGTCCGCTTTCGAGTCCTGGTAGTCACGCAAGCCGATAAAGATGATGTCGCCCTGGTTGATCCAGACCTGGAGGGAGTAATGAAAAAAAAGAACGTTTGTGAAAACGGCATTCAAGAATTAATTTGGAATTACTGTACTGTTCCATGCAAACATATGACTACATCCGAATATTACTTACTCTAGGTTCTCCCCCACATTGACCACCGGGATTGTCCCTTTGGAACGGCACTTTTTCCTCACTTTTTCCTCACTTTTTCCGCATGGTACATGAATAAAAATGCCGATTTACAGCCGTAAACAAAAATCTCGCTAAATAAATTTTCGGAACTCTAACGTTACTGCAGATATGTCATAATAACTTACGTGCACTCCAAAACACGTCTACGCAATATTGAATTTAATCTAGTATACATGGCACTTTGACAGAACTAGAGGCCGGTTCTCTGGTACGATAATGATCCATAATTTTTTCAATGTTTCTTCGGCACAACTACGTCCTACCCTTTTGGGTCCATGGTTGTACCTTGTAGCTTTTAAAACCAATGTCGACTTGAATCCAAAAATATACGGTATGATTCCTCTAACACAGCAATTTTTTTGTGATGTTGACCCAATAACCTGACTGTCAAATAAAAGTTATCGTACTGAAAAAAAAACAGCGTCATCAAGAGTGGAACATTGAATCGTCATATTAATAGGGTCCGAATAAGCGGCGGATATCGTTGTTGACCAAAACAGAGAGTAAATATGACATTTTAGGAAACTATATGAAGCCACTATCATTGATGTTAATAACAATGACCAGGATGTAGAACGTCATCATACAGAATATGGACAAATTAAACTTCATCTGGAACAAATTGAATAATATCAACCATTCTAATGCAAACAAACGTCAGGGCTCTGCAGAGCTCGTTTTCTTTTTCTTTCTGCATTCCAGGTTTCGAAAACAGATTCCATCATCACGCACCAGTTCCCAAGAATGTGTACGCATTCGAGATGTAAAGCTCCGAACACTTCTTCCATATCAACAGAAATGCGGTTTGCCACAATCAGCCACCGTCGCACCGAGGACGAATGCAGTTTTCGGGCTCAAATTGCAGAGCATCATCATCATCGAGAAACCGTCTGCACCCAGCAATAGTGAAAAATGCATAAAATTATATTAAAATCGGTACTTTGTGCTCGAGCGATAAAAATAGTTTAGTTTTCAATTTGGTGAAGATTACTTTCGTTGGATGATGGCGAAAATCCCCACCACCCTCGCAGAGCAGGCTGCTTGTGTGCAGTCAGTGTAGTGTTGCAAAATTGAAAGCTTCATTCGTTCGATGCAGAGAAGATGGTTGAAGCCACCGGTTTCTTGACGAACAGGGTTAAGAGAGAAAAAAAGCTCCTGATTCCATTCGTAGACGGTTACTTCCTAATCATAGCGAAATTGCGATTTGCATCGCTGCCATTGAAAGAAGATGATCGTATGGCTTTATGCATTTGTTGGTCTGCACTGTGAGAAATTTCTCGGAACGCATTTGCAGTTCTCATTGCCGAAAAACTGACGAATCTTCTGACTATGCTGAATCAGGCAAATGGAAATGCATTCCGGAGCATTCTTTCGATTATGTGCGGCAATGTTTTTCGACAGTGGTTCCCCTACACAATAGAGACTTCCATTCCAAACTGAACTAGAGTGGGAATTTTATCAAAAATTCACCCACCGAAAGTAGAGCTGTGGAATGCAAAAGCATCTTGGCAGATAGTATTCAGGGCGGCAAGCATCTCAACAATAGTATCAGTACCGCACCGTTTCCTCGAAGAAGTACACAATTTTCTCTTATTCAAACTTTTATAGCATTCGTTCAATAGTTTATCCAGTACATGCACGTAAGTTGATTTTGATTGCTTTCGTCGAAATTGAAATAGTTTGGGAGCTTCCACGGGTGGCACCTTTCCCGGAAGTCCGGACGCCGGATCATCATGGATGAGACCACCGGTACAGTAACAAACAACCATGGGATAACAAAGCCCCGGGAAACTGTGCTGCTTCATGGTGGTCCTTTTTGGTCGGTGCACCGTGAATGCTATCATCATTGCAAACATCAGCCAAGATTGCGGCAGTAGATACCTACAATGAATGAATCAATGATGTTGGCTCTCTGAACCTACAACCTGAAAATGCCAGAACGACACGATGACGGTGGACGTGTAGAGATAGCTATGGGAAGACTGTTGCCTGAATGGACTTTTTATGGGTGGATAATACTTCAGTGTTGGTTGATGAAGAACGCTTTTTGGGAACTTGGAGAAGATTGCTCGTTTCGGAGCTCTCTGAACTCGATTTAATCCTACTTAAGATTGCTGTTTCCCGAAGCGGTTTACATTTTCTTATTTCCTAGCTTATGACATGGTGGCATGTTAACAAAAAATGACGTCATGACGTCACCAAAAAGTCCCTATCAGAGCACTGAAAAGTTACTCGTTCAAAATCTAATTAGCTAACGCGGTGTAGTAAAACAAACACCAGGGGGCATCTGTTGTCATCTAATTAAAACACCAGCCAACCGTCAGCTATAATTGATATCTATAAGCTCACCGGAGCGAGCGACCATGTGAGTGTGCCAAACTGATTCCCATCGTTACCGGCAGTGGTCAAGCCGCACCCGGAAGGCCAGGAGCACTCGTTAACTGATGGACATGCCGTCCTGTTCGCCATAACGGTCTCTAAACCCATTATGATTACGAAAATTAGATAATAAATTATGGGGCTCACTTTACAATGAATTAATGACACATTCCCGTGTGATGCTCGGATACGCCTGTCCGACCATAATCGTAGAATGTGCATACGAGGGCACGCACTCGAATCTACTCCCGATGGTGAAGGTGCTTGCCTGGGAGCTGAGGCACGAAATTATATCGCTACGAACTATGAACCGAGGCTGCTGTACCGCTTCAGCGGGATTCACACGATGATGGATCGACTGGCCACTTCCAACAGCCCCGGAACCGTAGGAGGTTAGGTTTGAAGGCGAGAGGTGGATAGCATCCAGTACCTTTCCAATTAATGCTCGTGAACAAATTGGTTAGTTTGTCAGTGTAAAATTTATTTTTTTGAGATTTCAGAATGTCATCCAGTCACTGGATTGGTAGATAATTAATTCTGAATAACACCCCACTAGTGGTTGGGAATTATGTCTATTCTTCCAATTGGTGTTTATCGATGTGACAGATAATCGTATATATGAATTGGACTATTGCGACTATTGCAGTTTTGAACAAAGTTTGGTGAATATTATGACAATTTATTTTCGCTTATATTTATTTCTAACAAACTGTACGAAAATTTGGTAAATGTCAAAAAGTTTTGAAAGCGAAAATGAAAATACTTTTTTTTTTGGGAAATAAGTTTTATTGCTCAGTATAGTCTCGCATGAGATCAATACACTTGGTCCAACGATCTTCCAACTTTATTGTCCCATCACCGAAGTGAGTTTCTGGAAGGCCTGCAAAATACTTCTCTCCGACGGCTCTAACCTCTTCGTTTGAAGAAAAATGCTTTCTGCGAAGGAATTGTTTGAGGTGTCAGAACAGTCAGATGTCAGAGGGAGCTAAACCTGCCGGATAGGGTGGATGCTGCAACAATTCGTACCCGTTGGTTTTTTTAGCTGTGCATTGCCTCCATGAAAAATGATTTTTTCTCCTGCAAACCTGGTCTATTTTCTCGTTTTTTTTTTTCATCCAACTGGTCCAAAAGACCACAATAATAATCAGAGTTGATTGTCTTAACAGTTTGGAGATAATCTATCAGTTCGGATCAAAGGTTGGATGTAGAACAAACCGTTTTGGCTATCACCTTCATAGGATGATCAAACTGCGGAATGTAGTTAAATATAATTGTCAAGTTAAATTTGTTATTTTGTGTTTTGCCTACTCACAATTTTCAGTTTGCTTTCCGTCCACAACCTCCCTCTACCTCGTTTTCGCTAATTTCTGTCTATTTTACAATTCCTGTTAGTACTATGTCGTATGTCAAATGTAGACCGTTTCCGTGAATGTTCGTGGGACGCGTGATAAAACTTAGGCACCACTGTACCGTTCGCCGTTGTGTAGTCAGCGTCTTTGTGTTGTGATCGTTCTACCAAATTTACCATTAGCACACGGAACTCTACTCAATTTCACTCAATTCATCTTTGTAAAATTGAAGTGCTGGAGGAAATATTCAAAACAGGCTGTTTCTAACCTTGTTGAAAGAAGCGTGGATTTTCCAATCGCGACCGATAATTTAGATGAGTCTGCAGCTGTTCTTACAAACACTTTGAAAACGTGTACAAATCAACTAGTTGAACAAAAATTTGTTTCTTTGAAGAACTCGAACAGCTGGTACAATTTAGATCTTTTGCGTCTTAAACGCAAAAGGGACAAATGGTACATAAAATTTTGTGGATCTAATAGTGGGAATCATTGGAATAAGTACACAATCGCGCGGAATAAATATTCACAATGCATTAAAAAAACTCGTTGTGAATATATACAGAGGAAAATTGATCAGCATCAAAACAATAGCAAAGAGTTATGGAAAATTTTGAAATCATTATTGAAACCTAGCAATTGCAGACCGCGATCCATAACTTTTGACAGCACAATAGAACAGTCTGAACAAGCAATTGCGTCTAAGTTTAATGATTATTTCGTCAATAGTGTTTCATTGATCAATCAATCTATTGATTTGGTTGATGAACCTGATGAAATAAAGCAGCCAGTTAATAGTAATTGTAGATTTGAAGGTTTTCACCCCATCACAATAGATGAACTTAAAAATATTTGCTTTTCATTAGGAAAATCGGCTGGAGTAGATAATGTGAATGCTAGAGTTATTCAAGATTGCTTTCATATCATTGGTCACACTTTACTGGACCCTATTAATGAATCATTGCAAACTGGGCACGTGCCTGAAGTGTGGAAAGAATCGTTGGTTGTTCCGATTCAAAAGGTTGCTGGGACGATTAAAGCCGAAGAGTTTCGTCCTATCAACATGTTGCACACATTAGAGAAAATTTTAGAGCTTGTTGTGAAAGGCCAGTTGCTGGAATATTTAAATAGTAATTCTTTGTTGATACCGGAACAATCTGGCTACCGGGAAGGCCATTCTTGTGAAACCGCGTTGAATTTAGTATTAGCAAAATGTAAAGATAACTTAGAGAGTAAACAAACAATTTTTGCTGCTTTTTTGGATCTGAAACGCGCTTTTGAAACAATTTCTAGGCCCTTGTTGTTGAAAGCATTAAAGCGCTTTGGAATTTCGAGTAGTGCATACAGATGGTTTGAAAGCTATTTGTCTGACAGAACTCAAAGGACTGTTTTTAATTATTCTGTTTCCAGTCCCGTGGGGAATAACCTTGGAGTGCCCCAGGGAAGTGTATTAGGGCCCCTTTTGTTTATTATGTATATTAATGACATGTGACGTGTTTTACGATTTTGTGACATTAATCTGTTTGCAGATGACACTGTGTTGTTCATTGCAGCTAAAGATTTAAATGAAGCCGTTACCCATTTGAACGAAGATTTGCGTTTTCTAAGTAGATGGTTGAAATGTAAGCAATTGAAATTGAATATAAGCAAAACTTAATTTATGGTAATTTCGCAGAATCGAGTAAATGAGGATGTCTCTGTTACGATTGATGATGAGGCAATTGATCGCGTCCGGGAGATTAAATATCTTGGCGTGATTATTGATGACAAGCTAAAGTTCAACGCTCACATTGACAATGTCATCAAGAAAATTGCCAAGAAGTATGGAATTCTATGCCGATTGAAAAACGATTTAACTACTTGCAGTAAAATACAGCTATACAAATCAATCATCTCTCCTCATTTGGACTTTTGCCCTTCCATTTTATTTTTGGCAAATCAAACACAAATACTGAGGCTACAGCGTTTGCAGAATAAAATAATGCGTTTGATTTTGAGATGTAACAGATTCACTTCCTCGACTTTAATGTTAGACGCGTTGCAATGGTTATCGGTGAAGCAGAGAATTGTATATTTGACTATGGTGTTCATTTTTAAAGTAGTTAATGGTTTGCTGCCTCGATATTTGTGTGATCGAATTGAAAGAGGAAGTGATATTCATAGATACAACACTAGAAACGCGTATGAAATAAGAACACCGAATTTTTTGACATGTGCTTCACAAAACTCATTATATTTTAAAGGAATAAATGTTTTCAATTCGATGCCAAGACACATTAAACGTGCGCCAACACTTTCAGAATTTAAAAGACTATGTATTTCACACGTTAAAACTGTTTGCTAAACAGTAAGCAAAATTTTTAAATCATTTATGAAGATTGTATCTGACGATGTTTTACTGATATAAAACGGATTATTTTGTATGGTCTATTTCTTATACAGTTATGTTAGTTTTTTTTTTGTTTTTTTAAATGAAGATTGTATTTTGACGAAGTTTTTTACAAACGGATTATAATGAGTTGGCTATTTTCTTTTTACATACTTTTTTTTCTCACTTTTATCAACACTACAAACTATTTTGTTCGTCACGGTGATGATGATGGAAATTTGTTTCATGTTGTTGTAGTTAAAAAAAAAATAAATAAAGAAAGTAGTCTACAATTGTTTGAGCCTCGCGCGCGGTATACAGGTATAAAGGACTTCTTTTTGAATTCATGAAAAAAATTGGCCTCTTATGCTTGAGAAGATACCATGAAATAGTAGTGGGTTGTCTGGCTGATTGTCGGAGAGTTCCTTGCCAATTCTGTTGTGGTTGAACGTAAAAGTTTGACAAGGGCCGGTCCAGGATTTTTTCGGTTTGGAAATTTTCTTGATTTCCCTGGTTGGGGATATCCTTGGTCAGCCCAAAACTATGCTGGTGGCTCCATTAGTGTTGGAACTGCATTGGCTCTGTAGCGGGTAGGATCGGATATTGGCTTGTCTTTTGATAATGTCCTTAAACGGGATTCTGTGATTTGAATTGTAATAGGATTTCCCGATCGCTGGGAATACTTGCAAACATTTGTGGTTGACATCAATAGCTTTTCACCATTATATCGCTGTAAAGCAAATGAACAGTTTTGGAAGAAGTTTACATCTGTAGATGAAATCAGTTCGTTTTTTTGCATAACTGGTTGAATTGCTTTAAATAAATTATCTAATAGATAAATCGTCTAGCTCAAACCTTTGTAGGGGTAAGTGGCGGGACCATCATCATCATCATATACTCAATTTTCACCAAATTTCCTCAACTTCTATTGAACTCTATCACTGTACAATTTAGTTTGTTTATATTTTTCTCCTCTACTACCTTTGACGTCTATCCTTCTCGCTCCCTCTATCTCTCTCTTTCTCTTCTACTCTTCTTCCCATATGTCATCTGACATGTTTACCTCGTCGGCGCGTATGTCTGTCTACGGCCAGTGCTGCCAGAACACTATCAATAAAGTTCCATTGCAGCTCAAAAAACTAACGCTAACGCCTTCTTGGCCAGCCATGTCCAAACACTACACTGCACGCCGAGCTACTTTGCTAGCGCGTGCATTATATTCGCCTCTTTGATTCCGTGCTTCCAGACTAACACGCAACAGTGGGTACAACACCAATGTCAGTGCTCGTGGTTTGGCTTCGGACACCGTGACTGATGCTTCGGCAAACAACACAGCCGATTGTTTCCGACTGTATCCGATTGCATACACGCGTGCTTTATTTATTTTCTTTCTAACCGAGCCGTGCTTGTTAAATTCAATCAACTTATGCGCCCGTCACCCAACAGCCAAGAAAACAAACCAATAAGCCAATTATTAAATTTTTAGAATCATCCGACGAGCATTGCTCTATCCGTGGCAACCACTGTCATACTGGGTGTATGTTGAGAGTTTTTTTGTGATAGTAACCACTCGGCTCGTGTATTTTTCCAAAAATCAAACACGGTGTCAAAAGCAATACACGAGCGTGTACACTCGTGTCGCGTCAATTGCGTTGTGGGTTCATCTGTAAGCACGACACTAAAGTGTTGAAATACAACCACATGGTGGTGTGTTTGCAGTTAAGTTCGGCTCTCGTGCAGAACGGTCTGGTGTTTTACCAAGGTTGTTCTTGGCCAATTTCTGGACATGAACTCGCATTGGGGCCGATGTGCCTGCAAACTACCAAAATAGCATGTAAATTTCCGTCTGCTGAGACCGACACATGCAAGCGTCCTCTAGCGCATAAAAATGAGTTGAAAGAGAGGAGAAAATAAATTCAATCAAACACATCTTTCGTCGAATTGAGTATGTGTCAGTCTCGGGAGACATAATTTTACGAAATCTGTAACCGTTGTGTAGTCAAACGAAATCTTTCTTAACGTTTCCCAACTTTTTACAAACATAAATTACGTCTCGTGTAAAATTCAGAATTTCTACTAAGAGTGTGGTTCACACCACTCCTTAGCCTCTTGTTTTGATTCAGGATCATGATGGTAGACCCAAGTTTAATCCATAGTGATAAATTGTCGCAGAAAATCCTTTTTATCCTTTCGAAACTGCTCCAAATATTGCCCAGAAAGTCGCGTTCGAACGTGTTTCTGTTGCATTGTTAGCAAATGCGGCACCCATTGTATACAAAGGTTTTTTAAACCCAAAACTTCAGCCAAAATAGACCATGTTATTCCACGTGAGCTGCCTATGGGGTCAGCTATCACACCGACAGTAGATCGATGATCTTTTTAAACCATATCCTGTATTTTTACTATGATTTCTGGTCTTGATGCGCTTTTTGCACGTTCAGAGCGTGGATCGTATTCATCGTTTGTACGGCCACGCTTAAACTCCAAAACCCATCGGTGAATGGTTGGAAATAAAGGAGAAGACTTCCCAAGCAACATTGCAAAAACCATCCAGCTTTCTTTAGTTTTATTGAAGTTTTATGAAAGCCACTAGAAATTAATTTGGTTTTACTATGGCACCTCCTACTAGGTTTCAAGTTTTAGTCAGGTTTATGAGAACCTACACAATTTCTTCACAACGATCCTAAAACTTTGTCTTCTTAAGTTTTTTTTTAACTCTTATCAAAAGTGTTATTTTGACTTTATGTACTCTTAAAATGCTGTTTTGAAATGCCGTTTCAGGATTTATTCAAATTATCTTATTATGGTCAGTTGAAAAAGCGTTTTTAAAACATTTTGCCTCCAGTAAATATATTAAACGGCATATTGGCAATGAGGAAAGTCGCCAAATGACCAAATCATTTTATAGTAGCCGTTGCGAAGATAATTTGACTTTTAGGCGAAACTGTGATTTCTTCCAATCGCCATATTGAAATGTATGAAATAATTGAAATGTGGAAAAATAAATTCCAAATTTTTAATATAATACAAATGAACTGTAGATCAGAGACCGATTTTGGTATTCGTTTTTGAATACCTTATTGAATTCAATAATTTTTCATGAAATTCATGATTAATTTATCGAATATATTTATTTCAACTTTGTTTTTGTTGATGTAAACTCGCATAATCTCCGAGGCGCATTTATTTTCGGCTCTTATCGTTCCAATATTCACCATAAAATTAAATGCGCATATGATTTGGAGTATGAAAAACTAATAAAATAATTCAATTTGTTTTGGAAATTTTACTTTCAAACAAAATTTTCCGCAACACTAGAATTTTTTTCTTCGATATTATTTACTTCTTAATGCATCAAAAGAGCAGATAACTGAACAAAGCAAAACAACAAAAACCAACCACGATTCCACCGTGAAGTTTGGCAGCCTTGGCCATTTGGCCTAATGCTGGTTTCGATGGCAGCCAATAGAGTTTATGAAGGTTCTCAAGTGGTCATAACATCTTTCACTAGAACATTTTCAAAATCTTTATGGTCTTGTAAAGGTTTTATACATTCGTTTGCACAACCTTTTCGCCACTTTGTACACAGTTTGGCTTTAAAGATGCATAGAGGAGGTGTTGGTGGACAAAACTGCTTTGAATGTAGTTTTATCAACAAAACCGGGAGGAGTGCTATACGGTTGGAATAAAACTAATATTATTACTTGGGTTGTTTAATTCTTTCATCATCTTCGTATGGATCTCAGTAGCCGATAAATATTCCAAAACAAAGAATTTAATCACTGCACGGTATTTGGATATTTCCATTGTAAAAAAATACACTGACACGTCAACATCAAACAGTTTGTGAACAATGAATGAATTGACAGATCAAAATTAAATTTTGAGTACGTTCTTATAAAAGATTACATAATAAATGGCATAGAATTTTTGGTTTTCCTAATGCTCCATAGATGTCACATCGGACCGTGGGGCTGGATTTTCCAGAATTTTGCGGAGCAGGGCATTGATCAATAATTCCGGACGTCCAAACCGCATACGAAGGGTTCCAATCACCTGAGGAACTACTGTTGGCAATATCAACAGATTCCGGACCGTTTCAAGGGCAACACCGGACAAGCATCCTTGTAGTCGGAGTGTCGCCGATACCCATCGTTGCGGAGAAAAAATAAGTGGGCCAACTGTCCGTTCTGTCCAACGAAAAGTCATCTTCACGTAGCAACGACAGTGGATAGAACAATTACGGAAATTAGTCAGCCGATTTGAGTAGGATGCAGAATTGCATTATATATTTGAAAGTTCAGCAGTTGAATAACAGGTTGTCCTCCGGCGTAGTTTGTGGAGACAAGTTTAAATGATAGGTTTCACAGTATCCTTCTGATTTGTACAACTTCCTGAAACTGGTCTACCGTTAATACCGAATTTGTAAGTAGACATCCATAAACCCTGAAATCCATTAAAATAACGCAACTAAAAGAGCGGTTTGTTTATTTACGGGAACAAACTACACAGAAATTCGTCCTAAGTTGGATGTTTTTATGTTGTCGAGAGCGTAGTCCTATTGTGTCACAAGATCCTGAACTGTAGCAGTTTCAAGGCGTTGGCCATTGGAGGACGATGGAAGGCAGAGAGGCAGAAAAATCTTTGCCGATTGTGTTTGATTCCTCATCGTAAATGGCCGTGTTGATCAAAAACGGAGTGTGGAGCGGATAGATGTCGAAAAAGACACCACACGCTTTTACATTCTAGCCGAAACGAAAGCACCGTTTCCACAAAACTTAACAAAACAGTCCATCAAAACCATTGTTGAACTAAATCCTACTCTCTCTTCCGAAACCGTCCGGTATCCTTGTTCGGAAACGGAAAGAGGATAAATACCTTTGTATTCCTAGATGACGGGTCATCGTCAATGTTACTCGAAGAAGGAATAGCAGACCAACTAGGATTCGAAAGTGAACATGACAGTCTTTGGCAAGATTGAAGGAGAAAAGTTCACGGCGGGTTAGCGTGAAAATATCGGGTGCTGGAAAAGAGGAGAAGTGTCTGCTGAATGACGTGCGTACAGTGCGAGAGCTAGGACTTCGAGTTCAAACACTGAATTACGAAGAATTATCGAAGTTGTTCCTTCACATCTAGGGACTTCCTGTGGTTAGTTACGCCAACTCTCAACCTGGCATGACCGTTGGAATTGAACATGTCAGGATGCTTACTTGCCTCGCTAAAGCGCGATAAGGCGGTAACAGCTACCCAGTAGCCGCCAGAACACGATTAGGAGGATGCTTTGGTTTCGAAACAGATAGAATCGGAGGATGACAAGCGAGCACGTGGAATCCTAGAAGCAACTACGGTGCGCAAAGGGAACCGTATGGAGACAGGCTTACTCTGGAGGCAAGACGACGTGTATTTTCCGGACAGTCACCAAATGGCCTTCAACCACCTGAATGGCTTAGAGAAAAGGCTTGTGAATGATCCAGCGCTGCGTAGGAGAGTGAATGAACTTATCGAAAGCGAAATCACGCCATAAGAGCTGGAGTGGCGAAGATGTTATCTACCATTAGGAGTTGTGACAAATCCTAAAACAACCTAATAAAATCCGGATGGTGGGATGCTGCAGCAAAGTTGAATGGAGTTTCTTATAACGACTTGCTCCTCCGGATCTACTTGTGCTGCTGGTGGATGTTTTGATACAGTTCAGGGAAGGCAAATTAGCGGTATGCTCCGACATTCGTGAAATGTTTTTGCGAATTTTAATCAGCAACTATGATAAGATGTCACAGTGCTTTCTGTGGCACTATACTTCGGAAGAGGAAGTGTAGATATACGTCGTTATGTTTGAAACAACTAGTTCTCCATGTACAGCGCAGTATGCTAAGAACAAAAATGCCCTAGACTTTATGGACCATTACTCCGGGACCGTGGACGCGTTCATCAAGAACCACTATCTAGACGACTTCCTTGACATCGTCATTTCGGTAGAGGATGCCATCCAGCTGGTCCAGCAAGTGCAGCTTATTCACGCAGCCGCTGGGTTTGAATTTGGAAAAGTTCTGTCCAACTCACCAGAGGTACTCGACCGCCTTCGAGAGACCCAGTGTTGGAAAAATCATTTTCAAAAAACGTTCACACTTTGCTCAGTGCAAAGAAAAATCACCGTGGATCTTCGCACACAAAGTTCGCGAACGATATACAATCCAAAGTTCATGAAAGCGCAGAGTGAGGAAACGCTTCATTTCTCATCACGAAAGATCTTTCGTTTCTCCATCTCACAACGTTTCACTCGTATTCGAGATCAACCAAATATCTCCTCGGCTTTGTTCTTTTTCTCTAGCGAGAATATGTAGGCGATGTTCACGCATGTTTTGATGTTTGTTTTTATGTATTGTGCCGCAGCAAAAGTCGTGTAGTAGGAGACTTTTGCTGGAATAGCGTGACACACGGAGGACAAATTCAACCCAACCTCCCCGGCCACACAGTCATCAAGCGAGATGTCATTTATGCGAGATATCTTTCTGTCTAGATTTCATTTCCACGTGAGAACTCCATCACTGGAGAGATCAGTCCAACATCCAGTAAGACGTTGACTGTGGACCAAGAAGTAGTCCAGGAAAGGATATTGGGAGTTATGTGGGTTCCCTTAGCAGATCACTTCATGTTTGATCAAACAGGCCCTCAAGACATCTTCAAGGGTTTCTGCAACTTCAACGAAAAGACAAGGTCTTCGAACTGTAATGAAATTGTACGATCCTTTAGGATTTGTTGCACATTTCGTAGTGCATGAAAAGATCCTTATGCAGGATATTTGGCGGTCGGGGACGAGCTGGGCCGAACACATTGAAGAGCTGTGGAATAGGTGGATACAGTTGTACGAGTGCTTTGACGAAGTCCAAGTTCCTCGCAGCTTTTTTGGCGATCTTCAACTACAGGACGTCGATGATGTAGAAATCCACGTTTTTACAGATGAAAGCATTGCGGATTGTGTATTTTTTTTCTTGGTGTTTCACCAATCAGCTTATGCAATCAGCTTATTGCTTGCTTAGTGTTCTAAATTCACTTCCACAGTAATAAATTGAGAGCTTTCGATGACAGGTACCATTTTGAAATTGGTATGATTATGTGGCAAGTACAATCATATCTCGTTTGCAGCAAAACATCAGTGCTACTATTACTATCAACATTAAGCAGCGATTCTTATGGACCAACTGAACAGCAACAGTTTTGGCGTGGCTCCGGTCTGACAACCGAAGGTACCACCAATTTGTATCGTTTCGCGTGGGCGAAATTCTGTCGCTTGCTATTGTATCCGAATGGCACTATGTACCGTCAATACTAAACGTAGCTGACAACGCCACCAAGTGGAAATCGGGTCCGTCTTTTAATCCTGATAGTCGATGGTTTCAAGGGCCTTTGTGCCTGAGGAAACCAAAGGAGGATTGGCCAAAGTAATCAGTAGATAAAGTTAAGGAAGACGATGCCGCGATCGAAGAGGTTGATCTCGTAGCAGTACACCGAGTAATAAAGAATGTACTCGACGTCGAACGCTTTTCGGGTTGGCACCATATGCTTTGGACGAAGGTCTACGTGAACCGAGCTGTTGATATCTGGAAGCACATGCGTTAGACGAACAAACGCAGTTCAGGGATAGACCGGTAAGAATTCGTGAGGGCTGAAGTAGCGGCATTGTGGCGGCAAGCACAGATAAATGCATTCCCGGAGGAGATTAAGAAGCTCAAGAAGGGCTGCAGAGTCCCAAAAGGAAGTCCACTATACAGGTTGTCGCCACTCCTTGATGAACAGAGAGTGACTCGAATGGACAACCCAATTAGCGCAGCACCACACGTCTCGTTTGCAGCAAAATACCCAGTAATACTTCTCAGAGATAGTCGTACAACATATCTTCTTGTACATTCTTTTCATCGTCGGTTTCTACACGCAAATGGCGAACGAGTTTGCAACGAACTTTGTCAAGAGTTTTATATACCCAAGGTTCGAGTGCTGATACGAAAAGTTAGCCGAGAATGCCAGCATTGCAAAATTAAAAATACAAGTCCGGCACCACCACGTATGGGAGAGTTTCCACCTAATACCGTTTGTCAGACCATTTTCCTTCGTGTGTGTTGACTACGTGGACACCTTTCTGGTCAAGGTCGTACGCAGCAGGGTGAAGCGGTGGATTCGCCGCTTTACCTGCCTCACAATCCGCGCAATCCACCTGGAGTTGGTACATAGGCTAACGATGACCTCCTGCCTAATGACATCCGTAGGTTTGTGGCTCAACGAGGGGGCACCAATTTTGTGGGAGCTAATTGCCAGGGTGTAATATAACTCCCACCTCGCCGCTCTCCGCCTGTACTGTTGCATCCCACCAAATACGCACATACCACGTCACCACTGTTGCTTCCTCTGCATCCAGCCAGCCACATACTGCTGTGTATTGCATCGATTATCGACACGATTTATCATAATTCCTATCGAAACTGTACTCATCACACAAGCAAATAAAATCCTATTTCCTGCCGCTGTTTTCATTACACGATCCGAACAAGAAAACTCCACATACGACCGCCGGACATCAGTAATCATCTGCTCGTATCGTTGACCGCTTAGCAATCCTCAACATCGATCAGCTGTAAGGTAAACAATAACATCGTGATTGAAACACCGGACAAGCTGTGCGTCAGTGTGCGTGGGATTCTCAAACTGACAGAGAAAGTGATCTAGATCTACCTTATCGGTTTATCGCAGCCAGTGTTGCTAGTTTTCCTGTATTTTTTCTGCTGCGGTACTGCTGTTGTAAGTGGATCATAGACTGTGACGTCCACACGTTACTATTTTGCTCACTTCCTAAGCGCGAAATGGAAATCTGTAATAGCTGCGCTGTAGCCATGGATGCTACGGAAGTTGTTTGCAGTGGTTTCTGCAAAGCAACTTTTCACTTTAGCTGCGCCAAAATAACAGATTCTCTATACAAAGAAATCAACGGGAATCCCGCTATTTTCTGGATGTGCAAAGGATGTCGTGATATCATGGGAAACGCACGTTTCAAGAACACACTAACGTCGATGAATGCGGCAACAATTGAACTGAACGATGTTTACCAAAAAGTGGTTCAGGAATTGAAGACGGAGATAAAGGACAGTTTGATCGCCGAACTGAGACTGGAGATCCAAGGGGGATTCAATAAGCTCTCTCCTGCGGTTTTATCACCTTTACCACGTCGTTTCAGTTTAACAATCGATCGACACCGAAGCGAACACGTGACGAAGACCCGGAGCGACCCGCACGTCCAACAAAAATATTTCGTGGTAGCAGTCTGTCAGCTAATGGAGCATCCCAGGGCGTAGCAGAAAGGACGGATAGCAAATTTTGGATATACCTCACAAAAATCTCACCCGAAGTTTGTGAAGCGGACATTCACAACCTTGCTAAGGAATGTTTGCAAACGGACGACGTAGTGGCCAAATCACTCATCCCCAAGGGCCGGCCTGTATCCACATTATCGTTCGTATCGTTCAAGGTAGGTGTCAGTCAGGACCTTAAATCTAAGGCAATGGAGTCTTCCACTTGGCCTCAAGGTGTTGAATTTCGTGAATTCATGGACAACGACTCGAGCGCGCGACATTTTTGGAAACCCACGCTGAATGCCGATCCGGGAGCATTACCGTCGAATTAATCACACCGCCACCCTCCACTAATACTCGTACTCATTTGACCATGGGTACAGTACCTAGTGCTCACCCTTCAGCTACCTCTCTTTTACCGATTGTTTCCAATAGCCTGCCTATCTGCTCTACGACGGCACTTGGAGGACCCGATTGTGCCATAGATGGAAAGTGCCATCAACCTAAATCCTCGCTTACGGTTTATTACCAGAACGTAAGAGGTCTGCGTACCAAAACGAACGAACTTTTTGCGGCTCTTTCTGCTTGTGATTACGACGTTGTGGTATTCACTGAAACATGGCTAAACGTCAATGTGCTAAATGCTGAGCTAACCGACGAATACGTGATCCATCGTTGTGATCGCAATCCGTCCTCTAGTCACCTCCACCGCGGTGGGGGTGTTTTAATAGGTATCAAAACGGCCCTTCAGAGCAATATTGTGGACGTTAGTGAAGCCCGTCGACTTGAGCAGTTAATGGTTCGTGTTACCGACCGGGCCGCTTCGCTTTTTGTGTGTGCGATCTATCTGCCTCCTAACAGTGAACCTGCTCTGTATGAACAGCATGCAGCGTGTGTCAATGAGTTGTACACACAGGCAAGTACCAGGGATAGTGTTGTAATTGTTGGCGACTACAACTTACCACACATTCGCTGGAGTTTCGATGACGACGTGGGATGCTTTATACCAACCAATGCTTCGTCGGAACAAGAGTTATTGCTAGTTGAAAACATTATTGCTTCCGGCTTGTCGCAAATGAATCACTTGCTGAACGAGAATGAGAGGTTGCTTGATCTAGCGTTTGTGAGTAACTCCAGTGTTTGTGAAATACTAGAACCGCCCTTGCCTTTAATGAAAGTGGACCGTCATCATAAGCCGTTTGTTTTGTCCATTGATGCTTTACACATCTCATCGGGCAATACCAACGTTGAGATCTTCTACGACTTTAACCAATGCGATTATGACGAACTTGATGCTGAAATCTCACAAACCGATTGGCACGGTATTTTAACATTAGGCACCTTAGACGATGCTGTGACCCGATTTTATCTTGAACTGGAAGCAATTTTTGAACAATGCGTACCATTGAGGAAGCGTACACGTCGGCCCGACAATAAACAGCCATGGTGGAACGGGGAACTGCGAAATCTTCGTAATAGGCTACGAAAAGCTCGTAAACGATATTTTCGGATTAAAACTGAAGAGCATAAAGCTTTAGTGCGCGGTTTGGAATCCCAATTCCACGCTCTGAACACGTCATGTTTTCAATCATACATTCACCGGCTTGAGAGCAACATGAAGGACGACCCAAAGCAGTTCTGGACTTATCTACGTAATCGAACGTCATCTCGTGGAATTCCCCCGCTGGTTAGCTACGAAGATAATACCTCAACGACACCGATTGACTCTGCAAATCTTTTCTCTTCATTCTTCCAAAGTGTGCTTAGCAATAGATCAGCACCATTGTCAGAATCATACTTGAGTAGTCTGCATTCGTTCGACCTAAATCTGCCTACGACTTCATTCACGCAACATGATGTGTACACAAAACTGCGTGGTATCGACAGTTCTAAGGGACCAGGATCAGACGGACTACAGCCGATCTTTATTAAGAAGTGCTCTGCTTCATTGGCTCAACCAGCTTCTCTGCTTTTCAATCGTTCCATTGCTGAAAGTGTGTTTACTGTGAAATGGAAAGAGGCTCTGATAACGCCAATCCACAAATCGGGCAACGTGCACGATGTCAAGAATTACAGAGGAATTTCCATTCTGAGCTGCCTTCCGAAGGTTTTTGAAAGCATGCTCCTAGATGTTCTTTACCCTGCAATTCAGCATATTATCACTGCTGACCAGCATGGATTTGTCAGAAAGCGATCAACCACTACGAATTTAATGAGCTATGTTTCAAAGCTGATCGACATAATTGAAAAACGTCAACAGATCGATGCGGTTTACATTGACTTTTCGAAAGCATTTGACAGAGTCCCGCATAATCTGGTAGTGGAAAAACCAAGACGAATTGGTTTTCCAAATTGGTTGACTAATTGGATCTTCTCGTACCTGACAAACCGTAGTGCATCTGTGCGACTAGGTGCGACACTTTCGGTTCCATTTGTTATCACATCAGGCGTTCCTCAAGGTAGCCATCTCGGGCCACTTCTCTTCGTGCTGTTTGTGAATGATCTCTGCAATGAATTGAAGTCTTTCAAAATAATGTACGCAGATGACCTAAAAAATTTTCGAGTCATAACATTCCTGGTGCATGCAGATGGACGTTGACAATGTCTTGGATTGGTGCGCTAGAAATGGAATGGAGGTGAACGTTAAGAAATGCAATGTAATCTCGTTCACTCGGATACGCACACCAACAGTCTTCGAATACTCAATGTACACTGCCACGGTAGAACGAGTCTCGCTAATCAAGGACTTAGGAATAACGCTTGATTCCAAGTTGCGTTTTGCTGAACACATCTCATCTGCTATAGCAAAAGCCTTCGCTGTACTAGGACTTATCAAACGTAACATTAGAAAATTCACCGACGTGTATTGTCTGAAGGCATTATATATATCTTGTTCGTAGCTTACTAGAATATGGGGTTACAGTTTGGGCCCCATATCATGCCGTTCAGATTGATCGCATAGAACGAGTACAAAAATGTTTCGTTAGATATGCACTCCGAAGGCTTCCTTGGCGAAATCGATTCCTACTGCCGCCTTATAAACATCGCTGCGCATTCATTAATCTACCAACTCTACGAAGTAGGCGGAGAAATCTACAACAACTTTTCGTGTTTGACCTGCTTGGACATAACATTGACTGCTCCGAACTCTTGGCAAAGCTCAATTTCAACGCTCCTTCAAGATCTATTCGGAGAACGCAATTTTTTCGACGCTCTGTTCATCGTACACAGTACGGGCAGAATAACCCTCTCGATGTTTGTTGTACATTGTTCAATGACGTTTACTACCTGTATGATTTTAATGTAAGCAAGAATACTTTTAAATTAAAGATAAGGGATAGAAATTAAGCCAATGTCTGTGCGTTATATTTTTAATCGAAGACAAAAACAATAAATAAATTGCCAGTTGTCTAAGGAACAGCAGAAGATTGAAGCAATCAACGAGAGCTGCGCATCTACGTTTACCAACACATGCACCCAGTGGCACTTCAACGTTCCGGCTGCCCCCCACATGGAAGATCTATGGGAACGCATGGTGCGTTCCGTTAAGGTGTCGATGCAGGGTATATCTAGTAGCCCCGTCACCCCAGTGATGAAGTTATCGAGACAATTATGTTGGACGCCGAAGGAATCGTGAATTCACGTCCAGTAGCTTACATTCTATTAGAAGATGAGAATCAAGAGTCACTTAAATACACCCAACCACTTCCTACTGTACGTGTCAACGGGTATCAACTAGGCGGCAGTGAATCCTGTAAACTACGGGAACATTCTACGAGACAGTTATAGATTCAAGGGAATTTGTTCGCCTGTACTAGTGATTGTTTGAAAAAGTTTTCAGTTTTGTTCAAATTTTTCTCTTTTTACAAGTACAAAAAGAGGGTGTTTTACTCTCACCCTACTTGAAATTTTCCTAGTTTTCTTATAACAATCGTTCTACTAATACATTCGTAAAAGAATTTTAAGAGCATGTTTTTTAAGTGAAATAATGTATTACTTGTAGTAGAGTGATGGAATATTTGCTACTTACAAAGAGCCCCTTCAAGAATCTGACACATTTCTTGCCTAAATTCGTGACACCGCTGCTTTCCAGAAACATACTAGTTGGATAAATCTTCGTGTATCATCAGTATTCCACTTTCTTCCATCAAATTACGACCCCAAACAGTACATAATAAAACAACAATTTACATCGACCATCATCTTTATTTATTTTCACAAATTCATGACAAATGATTCCGTTGTAAAATTCAAACCAAATCGCTTCCAGCCTCATGCCTCACTGATCTCCAGAGTACCGCATCCGGAATCAACTGAATGTTTTACCACCCTCAAACCGGTCGTACGCTTCCTAAACTGGATCGAAAGCTGGATCGCTTGACTTTACTACCATTTATCATCCTCGCTTGGTTGCAATGCACTTATTTCTCAAACAGCAGCATCATCGTCATCATCGAGATCATCATCGTCATCATCGTCGTTATAGACTAGGAAAGAAGTAGCAGTATCGTACGTCGCACTCCCCTCCCTGTCCCAGCACCAGTGGCGATAAAATATTGAAACCTATCTGGCTTGGAATGTATAATTCTTGAGAAGCAGCCCTTCCGCTTTCCTACAGGAAGTAGGTATTCAATTCACAAACTGAAGGAATTTGTTCGATCGTTCCGCTCCTTTTCTCTAAGGTTCGTTTTCTCACCTCTTAAATGATGGGATGCTTCCGAAGGGATTGACAATTTCCATTTTTCAATTTTATTTGTGCGCAATTCAACGGGGTCGGGAAGACAGGGGTGAGCGAGGGGAGGGTGCGGTTGCCGCTTTAGAAGGGGACTTCCTTGACTGTGTATTAGACGTCGTTCGGCACAAGGTCGTAAAGTTGGTGCCATTATCCCGCTCTTCTGGTCAGCATTATTCCGTCTCCGTGGCATTATCAACAAATTTATGGTTATAACGGTATTGGGATGATTTGTATTAAAACAGCTGACGATTTATCGAGGTCTTCGTTGTATCGTGGTAGGATAAGGTGCTTTTCATTGGGAGTTTTGAGTTGTATGAAAACGAAATCGATTGGAAATTTCAGTTGATGGAATAGTTTTGAGAAATGATTTGTGTATGTTCAGTATATAGCAATTAAATAAATTAATCGGAAAAAAGAAGTAGAGAAGTTACTATGATAGGGAGATAAACCAAACCAAGGCTGAAAACACGAGAAGGGAAACGAATAACACCAAATTATACAGATACAATTCCTAAACCTAATAGTTATATACGTTTTCAAGATTAAATTTAGTGTGCTAGAAATCGGTTGTATAAGTATTTGTTTACAAGTGCACTTGCGCCCACATCCAACAAGTACTAATAATTTATATGCAAAGAGATTTCGTTTAGCTAGCAATACTTGATAGTGTAAGTGTGTTTTGCAATACCTCTTCTTCCTTAAATGAGGTGTACGCAAGTGCGAATAATTCATTATCACTTCTCGCTGTACATTCGTATGCGACAGACGTATTCATTTGCTCGATTTGCCTCTCCTTCGGACACGGTACCAGAAACTGCCACATGAAATCAAGTTGTGACAAATGTGCTGGAGCCCTGCTGCGTGTGTCCAGAGTGCATCCAAATTGACAAAGCTGTCGAGACAAAGTGCGTCAACTGTGGTGCCAATCATGAGGGTAGCAAACGATCGTGCCAAACGCGATCGGAATACATTAAAATTCGCAAGATGTCAACATTCAAGGTCAACCGAAAATCCCTGCGCCGACCGATTTCACCGGTGACGGAAGAACACTTTCCGCAGCTCCAGTACAATGTACCAAACTTGCCACCTCTTGATGGAAACCACCGACAGCAAAACCGCCAGCCGACCACCACAGTTCAACACAGTTGAAGCCGCCACGACAGCCCCACCTGTTCAACATGCCCCTGTTCCAGTCTGGGGTAATCCGTAAACAAATAGATGAACAATCCATCAGTCTGATGATGACCTTTACATACCGGAACAGACGATGAAGTTCATCCAGAACCTGCATCAACAACTGCGTCGTAGCCGTTCGAAGGAACAACAAATCAACGCTGCCAGCATGGTGTTGATGAACTTCATCAACAAATATGGAAGTCACCATCAAGATCCTGAATTGGAATGCTTGTTCCGTTTGGAACAAAAACATCGAGCCAAAGAATTATCTCAACGAGAAGGAAGTCAATATCGCCATCATCACCTAAACGAAGCTCAAGCCTGACGTTAATGTAGATATTCCTGATTTTTGGAACATAAGACTCGATCGAACCAATACCAGAAGAGAGGGCGTTGTTATTGCGTTGAGATACAATATCAACTGCCGTATGCTGTCAAGTTTCCTGTTCAAGTTTATCAAAGCAATAGGCATGGAGGTAGACACGACCGTCGGACTTATCGTCATCATCGCGGACTACTGCCCCAAACAAACGGCCATGGTCTTACTCCAAAACATCGTCAAGCTAACTCGGCGGCGGGGGCAATTCATCATCGCTGGCGACCTCAATGCAAGACATGAAGGCTAACGGATCCATCATCCAACACGCCCTCGAGGAGGGCCACTACACGTTGCTGAGTCCGGATTCTCCTACCCTCCTATAGCATCGCTCAACTGTTCGTATACCAGGAGCTCAGCTCGGACCACTATCCGGTGGTGGCCGAAGTTGGCCCCTCGGTCAATCGGCACCCTATCACCAGGCGCAACTATCACCGCGTCAACTGGGAACTGTTCCAGCGATGCGTCGACGACTCTGTCGATTATGATACGCTCCCCGAGACGCCCGAAGACATCGACCGACAATTGCGTAGCAACGACGAAGCAATATCTCGGGCCTGAGAGCAGCATGTTTCATCAGTAAACCAGGTGAGTGATTCTGTGAACCTTGATGGACTACCAAGTACATTCTCGGAATCCACTACTCGATCCGAAGACGAGCCTACTGTTGCGAAGACAAACTCCCATAGTTATCCCTGACGATAGTAGTACATATATCGGTGGATGAGGTGATAGCTGCCATTAAGTGAACCAAGAACATGGAAGCCACTGATATTGACGGTATCTTCAACCTCGAGTTGAAAAAATTGAGTGTTGATTTCTTACCTTGCATACCTTGCAGCGATTTTTAACAGATGCTAGGAGCTTGGCTACTTTCCATCTTGCTGGAAAATAACCAAAGTAATTCCTATTGGCAAGCCTGGCAAAGATCTTACCAGCGCTAAAAGCTATCATCCTATAAGAATTGTGTGCTCCATCTCGAAACTTTCGAAAAGCTGATCCTCAGACGTTTACTGGAGTTCGCAACTCAGAATAGCATCTTACTCTAGCAACAATTTGGGTTCAGGAAAAGTCACTCTACCATCCACCGACTGACGCGAGTTACTAATGACCTCAAACGGAACAGGTCCGTCAAAATGACATCTGCCATAGCCATGTCGAAAAGGCCTTCGACAATGTCTGGCACGATGGTCTGGTGTTTCAGCTGCATCGATACAACTTCCGAATCTATCTTGTTAATATCACCAAAAACTGTTTGTTGGACAGATCATTCTAGGTCTTTCTAAACATTTCCCATTCTGAAACTTTTGACGTTGATGCAGGGTAGTCTCTTAGGCCCTATCCTATTCAACATCTTTTTTCAATGTTTGCGGACGACACTTTGAAAAGAAGCATCATCAAAAAAGGTCGAGTGATTCGTACTCTGACTATAAAACTTCAGGAGGGCCTCAGTGTTCTGTCCAGTTACTTCAACAGATGAAGGTTTTATATTAGGAGTTTTTGGGGCCGGAGAAGGCTTATGATGATTCGATACTCTATCCCCGTCAGTAGGGGGTGTTGGGTCCAATACAATGGAAGGTAATTATTCAAGCTTACTTTCAAAAAAGAAATCCTACGCCCTTGCGAGCGGCTTTCCGGCAGCTAATCAGAACATTGGTGGACGAAAACTCACAAGTCGCGACAAAATTGTTGGAGTAAATCTTACGCTTCAGGTGAGTGCAGAAATTCTCGATGGGACGCAGCCGGGGGACATTAGGTGGGTTCACCGACTTGGGTACCACATCGATATTCAGCCGCTCCATCTCCTTCAACGATCGCTTCGAGTAGTGGGCCGACGCCAGATCCGGCCAGGCCACTGTGGGACGAAACGCCAAAAACATGAACTTTTTACAATAACTCGTAAAAACGTGTTCTTAACATTTTGGTGTCTTCAGATGAAAATTTTCAAAAAATATAACGCATTCAAAGGTGACAAGTCTTAGTTCGCAGCTTCACCACAGGCGCCGCTGCAAACTTGATTTTTTTTAAATGGTGAGATAGTGAGTCAGTGTCTTCGGCAAAGTTGTAGATAATTTTAATACAAACAACATTGCTGTAAACACTAACCTTCTATCTGGTCACTGTGCCGAGGTAGCGACAAATTTGCCTTATAAAAAACTACAAGGTACCACCCCATTGAGTTGCTCGAAATGATGACGTAGGCCTATGAAACTAAATATATGCCATTTGGATTGCACAATGCAATATTTTTTGAATCAACCCTTTCAGGCCTAATCTGTTCTAAGCAACTTGGTGTATTCTGATTGATTCGGTGTTCAATAACATAGAAATGAAGAAAAATAAGTGAGAAATATTTTTTTGAGACGTTCAAGGTCATCCAAACTGTTCTGGAGTTTAGAACTTTAGATCTACTGTTGGAACAGTAGCTATATCCGCTATACAATGTTATGATATCATTCAAACATATTCATTGAGTGTCCTGGAAGACCAACAGACTTTATGAGATAATCTTGGGATATTCTAACAAACTAACTTAACTTTGCATACCCCATCAAGCAACTGTTAAAATCGTAGACCTTGAGATTTGACGGATAGTTTGAATAACCTGAAACTAACAATTTATGAATTTGAATTTTGAATTTTTTCGTTGCTTTGTATACCCCAAAAGGCTACAGTTACTTATGTACATCTTAACTTTCGAACTTAAGGTCAGAGAACTTGAACATCCCAAGATACTCTGATAATGACTGATGACCTTACACCTTTTGTAGGTTATAAAGCTACTGAAACATCCTAAGATATCTCATAATATCGGTTTCGCTCCAAAAGACTCACTTAAGTTGGTCAAATAGCCGGTTTCGGTGGTGTAGTGGTAAGCATGACTGCTACTGGCACCCCAGTGGGTCTGGGTTCAATCCCAGTCGACGTCGGTGGTTTTTCTGAGGCGAAAAAAATCTGGTCACGTCTTCCTTTGCAAGGGAAGTAAAGCCGTTGGTCCCGGCTCATAGTCATGAGTCGTTGAGTAGAGTCCAGGTGGTGGAGTCGTCTCCCTGGCGTCGGTGATTGTCACCATGTGAGGAAATAGGCCGACGGAAAAAAATGTAACTTTGTTTAGATCAGAAAGCTACAGTTACAGCTGTGGATATTTAGTTTTGAACTCCAGGATTGTTTGGATAACCTAGAAAATCCGAAGATTATCTCATAAATGGCTGTTGTTCTTCCAAAAAGTTAGGTTAATATTTATCAATACACATCGTAGCTTTGCATAGCCCAGATATCTTTTTTAACAAGGTTATCATATGATGTCTTATGTTTTGAACGCCATGGCAGTTTGGTTGACCTATACCATGTCAAGATGATCTTCTTGTGTATTCTTACGTTTGAAAATATTCACTAAATATGCTTGAATATGTGACGTTACTTTTTGTAGCCTAAAAAGCTGCTGTTACTACCGAAGATTTCAAGTTCTAAACTGCAGGACAGTTTAGATTATCTTGAAGATCACGAAAATATAAACTAATGATTGTTAACTTTCCAAATGTTTCATTTAATATGATTGACTACTTATAGTAACTTTTTGTAGCCCAAAAACCTACTGTGAGAACTGTTGATCTTATGTTCTGAACTCAATGACAGTTTGAATGATCTATATCATCCCAGTTTATCTCATAAGGTTCTCATAACGGTTGGAAATACTCAAGGACAGGTTGGATGACCTAGAACATCCAAACGTTATCAAATAATGATTGTTGACCTTCCAAAAAGTTCATTTAATACGTTTGAATACGTATCGTGTATAGCCCTAAAAGCTACTTTTACAACTGTAGATCTGACGTTTTGAACTCAAGTACATTTTGGACAAGCTAGAACATCCCAGAAAGATACGAACATATTTAACGTTTATCACCGAGAGTTTAATTATACATATGCATGTTTACCATATTTTAAAACAAAACTTCACACTATTGATAAAGCATTTATGTTTTCTTTTTGAACTTCTTTGTATTCAAGAAGTTCTAGGCGTCAATTAGGCCTAAAACTCAAATGTTTTATATATTTTCCAGAAAGAAGAATTGATGTAGAACAAATTTGTCGAAGACAGTATACACTTTTATTTAGTCTGTGATTTTATACAGCTATATTCGTTTTGGGATCATATATGACTCCTTAGGCTTAGAGAGGTTAATATAGTTTTTAAGACAAAGCTTAACCTTTGTAAAAAAATGTTCTGTATTGATGCGTAAAAAACTTTCTGAACGATTGGTGCATTATTTTTGGAAATCTCTTGAGAAACGACTGAGATATTAACGCTCAAAACCTGACAACTTTTCGTGACGGTCGCAAAGCGATTATTTTTTTACATTGTACCCCAATATAAAAAACAAAGACGTAGTCCTACTTCAAAAATACTTAAACATAAGATCAAGCTAAACTCTCAACTCACACATGCAATCACCTCGTGTTGGAATAAATTGTTTTCTTAAATAATAAGAAGATGGCTAGAGTCTATAAACTGGATTTAATTCATCGAATAATCGAGTCATCGATTAAGTTATAAATAAAAAGAGGTTACTTTGAACAGTTTTCGAGAATTTTATGCAATAAATATCCACAAATATCTGATGACATCCATGCAATTCTACCTTGTAAACAACTTCTTTAATATTATTTGTAATCTTTGATGGCCTAAATCATTATGCAATTCCCTTTCAACGACCACCTTAATCATCTTCTCCTCATTTTCCCCTGCTCAATCCCTACATTACAATAAAAAAAAGGAACAAAATAACAGAGGAAAGCATGAAAATTTATTCATTCCAGAAATTTGCCCGGACAAACTGACTGTTCATGTAATAAAACTTGCACCAACTAATCATCAGTTTCTTCTCAGTGAACGAGCAAATGCAGAAGCGATAATGCGCTGCCTTTCCTGTCTCCGGACCAAATGTGTCCGGCAATAATTTCTCGTCCGCTGCTGATCGCAGATTTGGTCCGGTGCCAGAGCTGCGCGAGGCGCTGCCCGGTGGTGGAAGTGTTGTCCTCCTTCTCTCAACAACGAGATCCAAACAGAGAAGCAAGAACCCGCTGCTCAACGGACTTGAACATCACCGCCGCCACCGTCGAACTGAGAACTTACTGGATGTCGAGAAATCGCCAGCGCAATCGAGAGTGGGGGACTCTGCGGCGGGTTCTGAAGCATCCTAGAATGTAGAATGTGGCCGTCGCACCCGGAAAATGAGGATGAGGAAAAATGACCAGCTGGAAAGTTTTGTAAATTATCGCTGTTTTATGCACGCTCGCTTACGTATCCGGAAGGAATGTTACACAATAATTGAGTTTTTCGTTTTGGCCAGTGGGAATATTTTCCGGCAAATTGAAATTTATCACTTCGGCGACGGAGTTTCGGTTTAATGGAGCAGGATGCAAATTGCAATGCTTCAGTCCGTCCCAAGATGGACGGTTTTGACGGTGCAGCATTATTCGTTGTCAGTGCTTGCCTTACTCGCCGGTTGGTCGAGTGGTTGTCGATTAGTGGTGATTTGAATTCGATGGAAGAATGGCGGGTGATTATTATTTACGGTGTTTTTGGTTTATCAAGAAGACAGTTATGGGAATTATTTAGGAGGCATTAAGATAATAAAATTGCGTCACTGTCATTGTCCATTGCATTATCTTGGATACCCGGTATGTAATTTCGAAAGGAGAGAAAGCGGTTATCGAGTTATGTAAGTATGCCAGTGCCATGGAAGCCCTAGCAAATTTTTGAGTGGGATATTTCTAATTCGTTTCCTTATTCGTTGATACAACCCACTTGGGATACAAGTTTCCAGACAACATCTTCAGCGTTGTAGAAGCTCAACCAAGTTTATGGATGGAACATTTCTTGACTTAACGTTTTTTTTCACTGGCGATTTGTTGTACGATATGTATGTAGTTGTCAGACTCTGTAGATTTGTATGATTATATACGACGTAGTCATTGATTTGAGGAATATTATATCAGTAATTAATACCGGTACAAAATTGAATACACAAAAACATTACCTGCATCGTTGATACAAGTCACCTCTGGCGACACGTTTTGCACAGCATGGTAACACTTAATGCATAGCTTATGACCTTGAATTACATGCGCAATGAGCTGATTGAACTTATCATAAAAAAATAACTGATACGGTTTTTAACTGCTTTCTATCAGCATTGGTATGTAAATTCAAAGGGTTACAGCAAACCTTCAGTGCAGCGGATTAAGCTGTACTGATTAGCATGGCCATCACACAAATTTCAAACTTTCTACACCAGACCAAAGAATAACAATGTCCATTGACGCGCAGAGAACTGTTTACTCTTACGAACTGTTTACTGTTTACTCCTAAGAATACTCCTATCGAGCAGTTCATTTTGAACCAAAACACTTTCACCTCAATCAAAACAAAATGCTTGCTGTGATCACCTGATCAGGAAACAGTTTTGTCTTGCAAGTTTCTTCTAGCACTGGAAAAAATCCGAAGAATACGCTGGAGTTGTTATTGTTGCAAACTGTTACAATTTTAGTTTTTTAAATGAAAAGCATGAAAAGCAACACTGTCATTGAGAAATCATATTTTTTTTTCTAAATTCTTTGAACAACTTACTTCAAATACCAACACGGAGATTGTTTCTAGCCATGCTAGTTGCTGAGGTATACATGGAAAAAACATCAACATTGTACAAAAACTAGGGGAACAAGCGATTCTTTGTTTCAAAACGCTGTATCTCAGGAATTGCTCAAAATACCCTAAGATTTTTGGTGTTTTTTTTTTGTGGAAAAAAAGTGTTAGAAACACGATAGTGTAGTCATTTTAAAAATCAAAATGTTTACATCGAACGAATCTTGCAATATTAATTTTTAAAGAAAAATTAGCATGTTTGGTAACACTGCCACCTAAAAATAATATTTATAATGAGTTTTTTGAAAAAAAATTCTTTGAAAATCAATCAAAAGATTGTTTTATACTAAAATAACTACGGAGATATTAAAATAAAAAATGAGCACTTTCACATAACAATAAAATTGACGGTTTTCGCCGCAAAACGTATTTGGAGTTGGCAGCACCCTCTCAGATTATAACGAAACTTTCCAGGTGTGTAGTCCATGACTAGATAACCCACTTCGCATACTTGGTTTCTTCAATTTTTTTCTAGACTGTCTTTTGAAAAGGGCAAAATTTTTTTATAGATTTTTTTCAAATGTGTTTAATAAAAAAATGACTACTTCTACAAAAAAGTATGTATGAGTGATTGTCACAAAATTAGTCAAGTTATAAGAAAAAAATATTGAAAAATCATTTTTTTTAAATTCGAAGTCGTTTTAAAAAAACACCAATTTTTATTTCGATGAAATTTAGTCTCAAGATAGGTAGTTATGTTCCCTACCAACCGTTCATACATCACAAGATGGGCACTCTGAGGAAACAAAGTTTTTCTAACAAAAACTTTTTCATGTCCCATTGATTCTTTTTCAGTGTATTTTGTTATCAAAAATTAAAAAAGTGAAGGTTATACGACTATGTAGTGATCTCAAAATGCAATGAAACTCACGCAGCAGCACTCAAGAAGTGCAACTCAATATACAATATTAGAACATGCATTTCATCAGTGCTACTGTAATTTCTACCAAAACGTTTCTACCCCTTTTCTTACCTAATACTAGGTTAGGCTATTTAGTACAATCGAACTACCAAATCGAAAGAAACGAATCAAGAGTTGTACTCTAACCAAATATAAACTAAACAAGAAAGTGAATTAGTGACATTCAACGTGTTACTTCGCTTTGCAAAAGGTTATTAGGAGCAGTTCGGAAAAGTGTCATAATGGACCAACCGTGTAAATCAAAATTCAACAGATTCAAGTGCTGTGCAAAAATAAACAATCCAAAGTGCAACCGTCATTACCTACGTATCATGTCATCAAGGATAATAGACAAAATTCATTCCATGAGATATACCCATGAAATCGAAGAATCGATGAGTATTTGTGAGTCATGTCGTGGATTGATAAGTCACAATAGAGGTCCGAATACGAAAAAACGCCAATCGGATGGAAACGATGAAACTATGCAACTATCAATTAGTGGGCAGCAACATCATGATAATCCAGAACCGTCAACGAGTGGTCAACAAATCGAACATGAGTTAAGTAAGTTACACCCCGTTCACACTACAGCTTATATTACGTGATATAGACTATCTTGATATCAGCATCTAAGCATCTAGTTTTCACTGGAAATAATGTGCATGGCAATTGATATCAAGATACTCTATATCACGTGATATAGGTTGTAATGTGAACGGGGGTTTATCCTTCAACTTGTTATCTTCTTTTATAAACTTTCCACTGCATTCATTATTATAAATTTAACCTTTTTTAACTTACAGATATGGTACCATCAATTCCATCATTGTAGTTATTCCCATCAGATCAACAGATCAACTACAGGGTCCATATAATGTTGAAAAGTTTAATACCATTGCTGAAACATTGAGTTTATCGCCAATCTTTTGATAGAAAAACTTTGTTTCCTTAAAGTGCCCATCTTATGATGTATCAACGGTTGGTAGGGAACATATTTACCTATCTTGAGACAAAATTTCATCGAAATCAAAAATAGCGTTTTTTATATCGACTTTGAATTTTTTTGAAATGATTTTTTTTTCAGTGTAGCGCTCATTTTGGATTTTTTTTCAATATTTTTTTTCTTGAAACTTGACTGATTTTGTGACAACCACCCATACAACACTTTTTTGTAGGAGTAGTCATTGAAATACATATGAATAAAGTCTATAAAAAAAATTAGCCCTTTTCAAAAGACAGTCTAGAAAAAAAAATTAAGAAACTAAGTATGCAAAGTGGCTTATGAAGTCATGTCTACACACCCAGAAAGTTTCGTTGTAATCTGAGAAGGTGCTGCCAACATTTGTTCGAGTTGGCGCGAAAACCGTCAATTAGAAGGACACCCCATTACCCGAGGGGTGGTCCAATCGGCACAAAACTTGCAAAATGAATCATTCCTCAAAATTTGGTTGAAATCCATTAAGGTCATGTCCACGTTTAAACTTTAGACTCATTAATTTTTTTTTAAAGATCGTGCGTAGCGTAGTTGCTACTCAGTTACTGACCAGAACTAGTGTAATTGCACAGAGAACCACATAGATGGAGCTTGCGAGTAGCTTTACATCTTCCATGTACAAGTTCACTAATTCATTCTATTTAAGATCAGTACGTACCGGCGCCGGCCACGTCCTCACGGTCTTTGGAGAGGGGGGAACGATGATTAGTTTGAGAATCGTTGGTTAGAGACCGTGTTTACTTCTGCGTCTCTACAATTGTCAAGGGAAGAATCGTTTTTTGTGTTAGTTAGGCAGGTTATTTTTAGATCATGGATTCACTGTGGTAAGTGATGCGATCAATGAAAGCGCAGTAGACTGACTAGAAGTGATAGAAAGAGGCAAGTGACAAATGACAAGGAAGGGGACGGGCTTGGGATTGAACTCCCGACCATCTGCTCAGTAAGCTAAACGGATAACCACTGAGCTATGCAGCCACGTCGTTTAGACTCATTAGACTCATTATTAGGTCAAAAGCTCAAATGCGTTGCTTGGCCGAAGGACTGTAAAATACAGTCATACCACATATGAAGTTAAGCTTAAAACATAACTAGAACATAACTTTTACCCCGATATAAGGTTTCTTATAAACATAATCTTTCGTATCAGAGAGTAATATATGGCCCGATTTTTTTTTTGACCCTGTAATAAATTTTTTATACCGTCATGAAGTTTTTGCTATCAAAACCCTATTTTAAAGAGTACAGTTTCGTTGAGGTTGTGCTATGATTTGTGGATTTTTATTTAAACTTGACATATCGAAAATAAATTAAAACGTTCGATCAATTTATTACGTATAATGAAGTTGTTGAGTATAATTATCATCAATCATTATAAATGATTATTATTGAACTTAAATTGGTCTCACTATGTATTGCACTAACTTTAAATCAAATTTTCGATTTTCGGGAGTGTGTGGTTCATCATAAAACCTGCATTATAAGTAAGCAATTAAATGTTCCGATTTTTCAAGCAAATAACCTGCCACCTGATAGTCGATCCACCGGTCATTAGTCAATATATACACTCAGCGTAATATTCCAGGTTTGCGAAATTCCTAAGCTTCTTTCGTAAGTTGCACCTTATGAAATTCTTAAATTTGTTTGCCTGAGTGTACTAACGGGTGGCAATTAAAATTTTGGAATTTTTTCGAGGCCTCTATGCTCAACAACAAACGAGCTCAGAGAGAAATAAGAGTGTGTATGCGTTAGCACTTTCTCTCCTCTTTCTGCTAGTATTTTCTGTTTTGTTTATGCTTGCTCAGTTTTGCTCAAAATGCCGTCGAAACAAGAGTATTTTGCGAGCGCGTTGTACAGTTCTACGAACTGCACAGAAATCTCGGCAAAACGTATACGGTACAACATTTTAAAAGCGAAAATGTTGCGACTTCAACTGTTTACCATATCCTAAGATCCCCAACAACTGCTCGCAAGCAAGGTAGTGGAAGACCAGCCAAAATTATGGACGCAAAAGGACTTCGTTCTCTTTCTCGTGCCTTCAACAACAAGGATTCACTGAGCCATCGGGATGCCGCAAAAAAGTTCAACTGTTCTCACCAGTACATCTGCAAAACATTGAAAAGAGTCGGAATAAAGTGCCGAAAGAAGACACGAGCCCCGGAATATACTGATGCACAGATTTCAACGCTGAAATCCCAATGCCGTTGGTTGATTAAAAATTATTCCGGAAAAAGTTTTGTTTTGGACGACGAAAGCTACTTCCCTCTTTCGAAGACGCAGATTCTGGAAACGATCGATACTATTCAACGGATAGTTCTACTACACCTCCGAACATAAAATATAAATTTAAACATTAGTTTGAACAGAAAGTGATGCTGTACATTGCCATTTCCGAGAAAGGCATTTCTAAGCCATGGTTCAAGCCCTCTGGTTTGGCAATCAATCAAGATGTGTACCAGAACGAATGTTTGAAGAAAATTTTGATCCCGTTTCTACAAAAACATCATGCTGATGGACAATACGTGTTTTGGCCGGATAAAGCGTCATCGCATTACGCCATAAAAACACAATCGTTCCTGAATACCCATTCGATCCCATTTGTACCCAAAAACCACAACCCGACAAATCTGCCTCAGTGTCGCCCAATCGAAGATTTCTTCTGGGTTTTGAGTTCCTTGGTGTACAAAAATAACTGGAGAGCCACGAATTGCAAACAGTTGATTGGTAGAATCAAGAGATGCATTCGCAAAATTGACATGGAGGCCGTACAACGCTCCTGTTCCGACATCAAACGGAAGCTTCGCCGAACATCCGATTACGGACCGTTTTCAAATGTTTACTAATTTTTTTTCAACAATGGACAATGTATCTTTTATTTGAATAAATTAGATCTTCTTCAACTATGTTTGTCTTTTTTTGACAGCTTGAGAAAGAAATTCCAAAATTTTAGTTGCCGCCCGTTAGTTGCCTGTAAAAATTTGACAACTCCATCAGTTTGTTTACGGCAGCTACGACGAGAACAGTGAAACAACTTCGATCTATGGTTTGTTCATACCACTTGCTCCATCCGGGCCAAAAAAAAATCGGCCATCGTGGTCCACTTTGAACCGGCCGGATACTTTTTGTCGGCCAAAACATCTACGAGATTCTGGCACTTCTGGAGAAGGGAGAGTCCATCGAGCGGTAGCCTGGTTCCAGCCGTCCGACCGTTTTAAGCGACCGGAGGATTCAACAGAAGCCCAAACGGATGACGGAAGGCAAGGTGGCCACTTCTTTCCGTGCGTTGCACAGTGATTCTAAGGCGGAAAAAGTAGACAAAATAAACCTCCTCATTTCATAATAAGTATATGTATTCTAATTTTGTACACTATTTGAAATTTCTTTTTCCAATTTTTTTTTATGCACCTTGTGCTCTCTACAATTTTTCAAAGTATGGGTCCTACATGGTCGTGGTTTTTGACTCCCATATAAAATGTATGGAGAATCGAAAAAAAAAACGTCAACTAAGTTTTCAAATGTAAACACACACGCGCATATACACCACAATATGCTAATTTCGAATTACCCACTTTTTGACAATTTGGTTTCATCTTGCGCAAACTTGCGCAAACACGGTTCTGAAAGGCCAGCTACCTGGAAAGTCTGAAAACCCCTTGAATTTGGTAAATACATAAATCTCATTCCAGATTACCACGGTCTTACTCTTCGTACAAAGAAGTGTTTATATACCTTGGAAAAGCGACTTTTGATCCAAAGCTTGTAGGAGTGTGATACACAACAAATTCAGCTCAATTAACTGAATGTGTGTAGGTAGTGTAGGAGTGTAATGCAACTACTAAATAAGTTCCCCAAGCACCTACGGAACCGATTTGAATGAAACAACCCCCAAATTGAAGGTACTGTAGTCCTCTATTTTGCTTTTCAATTTGGTCGGCAGAGATTTCTAGACCCAGAGCTCCATACCAGTTTCCGTTAGCGTATTATGACTACATGCGATTTGCATTTTTTTCCCCAAATTGGCATCAAAATTTTAAATTTCGATATATTTTTAGAACCACTCAAAAACTTCTCACGCCAAAGTCACGAGTTCGAATCTCACTGCCAGACAAGTTACAAAAATACCTAAAAAGCGCTGATTCACGGATTCCTTTGATGTTGGTCTCAAATGATATCCGTGCATTGGCCTTTGTTGTTTCATCAGAAAATATCTCGTGATCCTTTGTATATAGGAAGTTACTTTCTTGAGCAAAGTTTTTCTGTAGACCAAGGCCTTCAGAACGGTGGCCTTAAAACTTCAGAATTATCTCGCTACGCGGCGCTAGTGCGCATGTAAACTTATTTTATAACCTGAATCTCGAGATCCTTTACATATAGCAAGTTGTCGTCTTAGAAAAAGGTGTATCGTTGAGTGAGGCCTTTCGGATTGTGTTAACAAGATTGTTATTGCATAGCCCGTCCGCTACATGGCGCTGATGTTCAAGTGAACTTTGTGCATTACCTGTATTTTGAGATCGAGATCGTGTATAAGTTTACTGTTTTCAGGAAAGTTAGTTGTAAAATTATGAGCTTTCAGACACTCGACTCAATAATTCAGAATTATCTCACTTCTTGGCGCTAGTGTATGTATGATGCATGATATATACTACCACCCATTGTAGCACGGAAACTATGTCCGACAGCAGTGAGCTCTCCTCGCTGTTAGACTTGATCAAGCTTTATTAACCACTGATTATCCTAATCATGCCATCGTATGAAGGGCCAAAAAGGTGTTGGGTGGATCGATAGGCACGTATTCACAGGAATATAAAGAATCTCCTTCCAACAACAAGACTGACCAATTGGTCAAAAGAGCAAGCTATCTAACATGAGGATGCCCCAATGGGCGGCGAGAAGTGCCCTCCCTCTATTCACAAACTGTTAGCAATGGGGAGTTGGCATTCCCACTCTCCCCATCCAGAGTGCTTCAATCGGGTGCCCTGATGGTCCCTCCCATTCCCATGAACGATTTATATAAAAGTGCATATGTTTATGTAAATGAAAAATACTACAAGCATTCGTATCTATTATATATGATCTTCATTCGGTTGATCCCGAAATACAAGATATGTTGTAAATTGTTAAGGTGTAGAATTCAGTGGTTTGCGCTTAAGCACGTTTTCGTTTGTTCTCAGCGATAGCAGCAATTCACCAAAAAAATGATTTGGGGTATCTTGAAAAAGTTTGTTAAATCTATTAAAATTTTACAGAACTAACATTTATACATTTCAATTTACTGTTGCCATGGTCACTATTTGTTACTTGATGCTGGTTTTATAATTGCAATCCACTTTTATTTCTGCTGACTCAATAGTTATTGCTCCTGAGTTAGGAGTTTCTCCTGAAACAGGGAAGATTCAAATAAAAGAGAATTAAAGACATTTGGACCAAAAAAACAACAAGTAACGGTTAAATAAAATATGAAACGAAATCAATAAAACAATTTCATCAACATTAATGGTATTGTGTGTTATGACACAGTAATGAAAAAAATTTAACAGTAAAATCAGACACAAAAGGCACAAAGCGCTGCACAAATCAGATCAGCTCAGATTTAGTAAAGCGTCCATTCGCAAACCGGAAATAAAAAATACATTCAGTATTAAGTGCAAAAGCTTACCTCAGATTCCGTTGCAGATTCTTGTATTCAAGGCACTAGATACTTCTTAATCATAAGAGGAGAAGAAAAGATCGAAATAATAATTGGAGATATAAGACATAATAATTAAAAGTTGATATAACCTATTTGATAAAAGTTATAAAATTATGAACCAGAAATCTTCAACAATGTGTCATACGCTGTCATAGCCGTGAGAAAAAAAATGAATTTCAGATGTAATTTTTTTTAACAATGATGACCTGGAAGACCTGAAAGATATGGGAATGTAAAATTATGATATGATTTACAGGTCGCACCCCCTCACTTCGCTATTGTCAGATTGACAACATTGCCCAGGCTACGCCAACCAGCGTCTCTATGTTTCAGCTGGCAGTCTTTTGTGATCATATGACTCGTGGAGGCGTGAGGTAGGAACTTGTGGGGACCAGAGGTCGGTCGCACCCTCCTTAGAAGTTGTCAACTCACCATTTGAAGCCCCTCACTTCTTGGCGCTAGTGTGCATGTAAACTTACTATATGCCCAAGTAACACAACTTGTTATGTAATGTTCGAAAATTCATCTTTAAAACATGATCTCATGTATTCTTCAAGTACACATAACTTATTTTTGGTATCTTATATGACCAAAACAGCGCAATAAATTGATCTATTTGAAACATCTTTAAGGTCACATCAGAAGTTTTTAGATACAGATTTAGGACTATACGGTTTCAAGATGCTTTCAACATGATGATGTCTTATATTTTTAGTTTCTAGCATCATAATAACAAACAGGTAATAATCAAGTAATTTCAAAGTAAAAGCAATCGCAGAAACACATGCACATGACATGCTAGTTTGAGAAATGTCAAACGAACATAAGTTGACAAAGATTGTTAAGATTGTTATGATTGAAAAAATTATGTTTGTTTATTAGGAGAATATACACAACTCATAGTAAAAATATAATGTTTTTGTCCAAATCGACAATTTAATAATTATCAGAAATCTAATGTTAATGCTTAAAACGCTTAACAAAATATCATATGCGAGGCAGCTTTTATGGTGCAACTTTTGGTTTTACTCTTGCATAATTTATGCGCCGTTCTAAAGATTAAAAAATCAACAGAAAATTCTCTTATAATTAGCAATTCTGTTGGAATCATCAAAAATCATCATGGTGGATTGTGACACATGGTCTATATTGTCAATGAAAAGTATTTTTAAACATAACAAAATGATATATTAGCGAACAATTTTCTTTCCTACTCAAAGTGTATCATCTTTTAATCATCGACGAAATAAATCGCAGCTTTCGAAATTTTTAGTGATAATTGTAGTCATAGTTTCAACCGGCACTGAAATTTTCTCCATAGCTACGTGAAGTTGAAATTGAGTCCAAAATTGAGTCCAAAACACATCTTCAGAGCAGTCTTATAACATACTCATGATGTTCGATTGCAAATTATTTGAGTTAGTTATTATAACATCATAATAACCATATTAGAGCATCTTTTTAGTGAAATGTCATTTGGATCCAGAAATTTTAGAAAAAATGACGTTTCTTGTGAAACGTCACAATGAATCAACTGCTGATGCTGATTCTTGTTGCATGCTGTAGTTCCGAAAAGTTTGTTTGTTTTTTTTTCTTGTAATTAGACCAATTCTGTAACCGTTTGTTTAGAAGATATCTTGAAAATCGGCTGATTTTTAATCGAAATGAAAAAAAAATGGGAAATTATAAACAGATTCATCATACTCATAACAAATATAACTGTCAAATCTGGTCTGTATATACATATACTAGTTTGACAATTGTTGGAACTGAAACTGAATTGTTGTGTTCATGCATTTCTGCATTTAGTTTCACTTATTAATAACTTGATTATAACCTCTTGGTTATTGTGATGCTATAAACTACCTAGATAAGACATCGTTTTGTCAAGCGCATTTTATGCAGTGCATTTTTAAAACTTTTTACGTGACCTAAAAGATGTTATAACAAGATCTCTTAATTGCGTTGTTTTGGTCATATTTGAGTCGAGAATTAAGTCATATGTTCTAAAAAAATACATGAGGGACTTATGAAACATATGTCTTGCGAAAACATCCTCTCAGCTTGTATTTGACAAAAGATGTTTTTCATTTCATTCTCAATACTCTTTTACAACAAAATTTCAAGATAACTGACCAAAAAGATGTTTTTGGTGTTACTTGGGTGATTCGGATCTCGAGGTTAGTGACACATAACAAGATGGCATCTTAAAAAAAAATATTCGAGGGATCAGAGTTATTTTAATGGTATACACATTAGATCAGAATTCGTCCGCTACGTGGCGCTGGTGTTTATGTGAACTTTTTTTAATATCTGTATTTTGATACCTACATCATGCATTCTAGAATTCATAGTAATCTTGGTCTTCCAGACGGCCGAACTCATAGTTCAGAATGATTTCAAAGCGTGCCACTGGTCTGCCTGTGAACTATGTAATGAATGTTTATCGTGAGAACACATAAAAGGCTGATAGCACCAATATGAGTATTTTTTGTACGTTCACCTGACAACTTTGGGTTAGTCCTTCAGAGAAATTCTTCAAAAAACTTCAGGTAAGTCCTTCAGAGAACTTCATGGAACATATTTTCTGATGAAACAACAAAGGTCAATGCCTATATATCATGTGAGACTACCATCAAGGGAATCCGCGAATGTCAGGGGGTTTACTGGACTATGCTGTTTTTTTTACTAAAATATGCTGCCTTTCAACGGTCTTGTGACTATTTCTTGTGAAGTCGGATCGACACATTTTCACACATAAAAATGCAAATCGCATGTAGTCAAAAAATGCTAAGCGGTGGTTTTGGGACCCAAGCTAACAGAATCGGTTCACTGGCTTCGCAATTCCCCCGGAAAAGCTGCCAATTTTGGCCTAAGATCAAAACCCATCATGCAGCACCTCAAATTATATGAGAACTCTAAATAAGTCCAATGGTGATGATATCAAAAGTCTAGAACTACATTGGCCTCATCCGGATTGATGTTCCGGCTACTCTCGGAGAAGTGATAAGATCCAGATTTGGATCAAAACCCACCATGTGACACATCAAATAACATGAGAACTCATAAATAAGTGTAATGGTGATGACATCAAGTTTCCAGGATTATGGTCCTACCATATCAATCATAATAAAGATATAATAATAATAATAATATAATAATAATAATATCATAGGATAACGGCAAGATGATGGATAATCGTGTTTGTTGTTTAACATGGCATTGGAAGGTGTGATTCGAAGATCTGGGATAGTCACGAGTGGCACGATCTTAAAGGAGTCTGTCCAACTATTTAGTTTCACCGACGACGTTGATAGCACGTAACTTTGAGACGATGGCGAATACGAACATCAGACTTAAGGCTGAAGCTGGTAGGATTGGGCTTGAGATTAATGCGTTTAAAACAAAATACATGAAGAGAAGAGGCTCACGAGAAAAAAATGTTACCATGAGTTCAGATCGACGGTGTTGAAATCTAAGTAGTAGACGAGTTTGGTGAGCTCATTGGTGACCGCCGATAACGACACCAGCAGAGAAATACAAAGGCGCATTATGGCTGGCAATCGTGCCTACTTTGGGCTCCGAAGGACGCAAAGTCGAACAAAATTCACTGAACTACAAAGTTGACCGACCATCTACAAGACATTAATTAGACCGGTAGTTCTCTACGGTCACGAAACATGGACATTGCTAGTGGAGGACCAACGCGCCCTTGGTGTCTTTGAACGGAAGGTGTTGCGTACGATTTACGGTGGAGTGCAGATGGAAGACGGAACGTGGAAGAGGCGAATGAACCACGAATTGCATCAGTTGCTGGGAGAACCTCCAATCGTACGCATCGCTAAAATCGGTGGACTATGATGGGCTGAGCATGTCGTAGGGATATCGGTAAGGTAAGGTTTATCACACGGTACTCGGAGCCTCGGACTAAAAGTCGATTTTCCAAGCGATTTGTATACCTTTCTCTTGCAAAAAGGGTAGAAATAATGAACACACATATAGAAATGAATCATTACAATCATTGTAGTGAATTAATGTTAAATCCTCTGTATTTCCTTAAATTAAATTTACGTGAAAATTGTAATCGACACGAAAATAATAAAAACAGGAAATTTCGTTTATTGATTGAAATAATAAGATTTGTTTTAAATATATTTAGAGTAATTCACAAAACTATAACCCATTATTTTTCATATACTTTCATATTAAAAAATTGAAAATCGGTCCAATAGTTCAAAAGTTATAATTTTTTGAGAAATATATTTTCTAAAATTTCGTTTTTTTGACCACTTTGTTTATAAATAGAACACCCTAGTGACAAAATGAAAAATACGAGTCATATGTTTTTCGAAACAGAACAAACCAACCTAATATTTCAGAATTCGTAGATTCACTTTATCTTTTTGGTTTCGGATAGCTGAACTATTAAATTTTACGAATGTTTCGGAACTTCCGGAAGACCGTGACACTGAGTGGCCAGTGCCGTACATTGCTTTGCTTCTTACAGTATACGTACAAATGGTTTTGAAAAGAATCGTATTGCTTTAGGCTAATGAATTTACCAGTTAATCGGATGTTCCGGATACTCCAGGAGGCCATAAAGTGGCCATATTTCGAAAATGTGGCCTAATATGACAATTCAGATATCATATTTGAATTCAACGACATATGCTTATCATTCATTCAGTCGTGTATTTGGCCGAGAGGTCAATGTGGTCAAGAAATATTTGGCCAAAATGGACATGCGGAAGCGTGGAAGCCAGCCGTGCCGAAGAACCAAAAGAAAACCCAGAAACATCGGCTGAAGATACTAGTCAAAGAGATCTTCCCGGCGAAGCAGAACGTGGTGATCGTTGTGGACGATGAGACGTACCTCACGTTGGACGGCAACGACTGATAAGGCAAGATTACTTCACCTTTCCGACGAAAGAAATAAGCAGCGATGTAAAGTACACAGCGCACACGAAGTTCTCAAAGAAGGTGTTGCTTTAGCTCACAATCAGTGAAAAGGGAATCACATCACGTCCCCTCTTCTTTTTGTCGGGGCTGGCAGTGAACGCCGCAAACTACAGTACGAAGTGCCTGCCAGAAGTTGCCGCCTTCATTTAAAATACCACAAGGATGACGACGTGGTGTTCTGGCCGGATCTAACGACGGCCCACTACTCAAACCGGGCGCTGTAGGAAATGGAGTGGTGGGGCATTACGGTAGTGCCCAAGTATGCCAACCCTCGAACGTGCCCCAGCTCCACCCAATAAAGAAGTTCTGGGCCAATTTGAAAGAGACATTCTTACGACATGCCCAGCCCATCGTAGGAGACCGATTTTTGCGATGCGTTCGATGGGAGGTTTTCCCAGCAACTGGTGCAATTCGTGGTTCATTCGCCTCCTCCACGTTCCGTCTTACATCTGCACTCCACCGTAGATGGTACGCAGCACCTTCCGTTCAAAGACTCCAAGGGCGCGTTGGTCCTCCACTAGCAATGTCCATGTTTCGTGACCGTAGAGAACTACCGGTCTAATTAATGTCTTGTAGATGGTCAACTTTGTGGTTCGGTGAACGTTGTTCGATCTTAGCGTCCTTCGGAGTCCAAAGTAGGCACGATTACCAACCATAATGTGCCTTTGTATTTCTCTGCTGGTGTCGTTATCGGCGGTCACCAATGGACCCAGATACACGAATTCGTCTACTACCTCGATTCCATCACCGTCGATCTGAACTCGTGGTAAAAGGCTAGCATTATCTTCTCGTGAGCCTCTTCCCTTCATGTATTTTGTTGTTTCGATGCTCTGATTGTTGCAAAATAGTGCCAAGATGTTGTTGATGCCGAAACGGGTGTATCTGGCGTCCACAAAGTGCCGCATGATGTCCGTTTTCGACGCGGCTTCTTTGAACGGGCACACTTTTGAACAGAGTTGCTTCACTGTTTTTGCCATCACGGTTAGAGTTTGACTGTTAGCTGTTTTGTCTGCTGACTCATGGGTTACTATGATTGATACTGCGTGGGTAGTTTCGTCAGTGCGGGTGAAGGTAAACTCATGAAAAATGGGCAATTTTCGTCCAATTTTTTTAATGCAAATGTTAATGCGTTACCGAATTTCTCTGCCGCAAAATATACCCATAAACTTTTTTCTTTCACCTTTGGTCAAAGTTTCGGCTTACTGCTGCAAGGTAGGCAGTTAAAGTATATTAACGAAGTTTCTAATTTTTGTATGAATAAAATGCAATTTGGTTTGCATCTTTTTTCGTTCTTTTTACCATGCATCAGAATATGTTTGCCTTGTTTTGAATGTGCGCATTACAATGTTTTGAAATCCGATGGATATTCCTTTTAAACCAATACGGTTATAAAAAAGACTTGAAAGATCAATTCAGAGGCAGTACTAAGCATCATTTGTATAAACATTTTGATAAATTGTACCTGAAACCAGGGGGTGGCCATTTCACTTCGCATTACCCCGGCTTTCATTATACTCGGTTCATTAACGTCCCTGAGAGATGAAGTAACTGCCAGTCAGCTTACACCACATTTTATTCAATTTTATCACTCTCAAATTATTATATTAAATTATAGTAAATTAAATATTTCCGGTACTCGTTTAATCCATCATTATTCTCCATTTCTTCCAATTATTCACTCAGAGGATGCATCTTAATGGATTTCAAATGAAAAAGTGCTCATGGGAACATTTCAGCCACAAACAAAAAAAAGGCTTCAGCCGGATCAGTGATCATCATATTGCTCGGTTGCTAAATTTGATGGTGCAGTATGCAGATGTTTTTTTTTTGCATCATTTTTGAAATCATCCCGGAAATGCAAATGGGGAGTTCAATGATTTTCGATTCCCAGGTTCCGATGTCTTGCCATTGGCAATAGGTACTCTAAAATGCATGCAATGATGGTGTGCTTTTAGCCTGGAGTACCTGCTCTCCAGCAGTACCAGTAATGAAGTGCCAATTCATTCAATTTAAAATGGAAAACAAGTTCCCGCATACATGCGAGAGCTTCATCGAAGGTTCCGCATGGCGCAGCAGAGGAAAAAGCTGGTGCTGCTGCCGACGACGAAAGGTTTCCGGTTTTACTACACCGAGCTGTACAGTGACGGTAGGAAATTGCAATCAAAATGCATCAGAGAAAAAAACGCGGGGAGTAAAGGATAAATCGGGGGAGTCTGACCTGCACTGTGCAATGGGTCTATCGCAAATGTAGTTTTTCTGCTCATCGGTTTTGTAATTGGTAGGATATATGGAAATGATTCCCACCACGACGGTGTCCGAAAAGAGTAAAAAGCGATTGGTCATTCAGCTGCAATCAACTTGAAATGCAAAAAAAAATCCATGAATGTCTTCCAAAGCATGCCTCTTTCAACCGAATAGCTCTTGTTTTCCATTGGTTTTTGATACAAAACAAACAAACCGATCAATCGCGAATCAATTCCACCTGTCACCGACAAGTGTTGCACAGGTTTAATGCTTCAGCGCCCTTCGGCTGATTTCATTTCCCTGAAAGCAAAAAATCTTACATCCACAATTATTTCAATTTCCTGTCGAACGAAACTTTTCCGCTGAAGTTTTCCACTTCGGCAGATTTCCCCATCGTCGTCGTCATTCTTATTGTTACAGGCGTGCGGGTAGCGGTTGTAGAGCCTTGTCAGTAGCAGCGATTTCCTGCGTTTTCGCCACCTCCGACCGAAGTGAACGGCGCTTATCAATCTTATTGCAGTCGAAAGCACGGCGTGCAGAGCGCACACGAACGCGAGTGCCAACGCCAAGGTGTAAAAGTTTTCCACTTTTCCGAAATGTACATTCCACCTTTCCTTCGAGCTGCATTGGATGTTCCGGAGCTTATTACGAGATTAGCTCTGTTGGGACAAGTTGCCACGCAACGACGACAGATAGACATACTTGTAGATTGCTCTCTACTACTTCGATGCGAAGAGTGAGTTCAGTGGAAAAGAAAAGTTTTCTTTTCTATTACAGTTTTCAGCTGCAATCTGCGTCATGAGAACAGGCGAGGGGAAGGGACTTGCTCCGGGAGCCGAGGTGTGACTCTTGAGTTTTACTGTTTTATCTATATGGGACTGACACTGCAGAAATTTGCATACCAATGGAAGTGGTTTTATCAACTGGCGAAACTCAACGTCATTGAGAAATTTGCTGCGAGACAGCTTATTTCGAACAATTTGATTATCCCTGGATTGGGATTGGCGTTTCGGAGGGAAAGTTTTCATTCTTTCCCTCGGTGGAAGCACTGCTGATCGGGGATTGTGAAAATGGGAAAGTTTGGGGTTGGGCATTGCATAGCACACAAAAAAAAAAGTTAGAATGAACATTCTACTCGTTTGGATAATCATTTCATGGATTGGATGAGAAAAAAAGCGAGTAATAATAATTTGAAAAAGTATGATCGTTAAACCACACTGCACTGAAAATGGAAATGCGATTTGGAGGAATTGAGATAAATATCATTCGTGCAACCTAAGAATCAATGCGTCAATACGCTTTTTTCCAAAGGAAGGAGCAACGGATATACGTATCAACATCGTTAGGATGATGGAAAAATGGGTTGGGTTGGAAGCAGCCATTCCATAAAATACCAATACAGTGGGTCACAGTCACAGTCATTTCGTGAAAGTTGGTAGTTTTATTTCACAAAATAATAGACACCTATTTTGTGTTTGCTAGAGCCAAAAATCGATCAAAACTTTTCGACATTTTTCGAATATTATTTTTTTCAAGAAATCATAACTTTTGAACTACTGGACCGCTTATACTTAAGAGCAAAAAAATTAAGCCAAAAAAAAATTAACGTTTTCTCTGAGGGATCAGGCAGTCAGTTCAAAAGATGACAGCCTTCAATTTGTATCACGTGAATAAAGAGTTTGTTATACATGCGAAGCATAGGTGTAGGCAAGATTTCAAATAGAAGAGGGCAAGCATATTTGAAATCACTTCATTTATTTGTTGGGCTCAGGCGTGTGTATTACTCTGCAGAGCCGATATTCAATATTGTTTTATTTTTCGATTTCTGAAAAGCCAATTACTCGTGGCTAGCTCGAGGTTAAAGACTGTATTCGATGAAATTTGGACACACGCAACTGTTCATAACTTTTTAGCGTCTCGGTAAAAATTATTGAAATTTTTACTGAATGTATTTCATTGTGCTGTGTCCATTGTGTAATGAGTTTCGTGAAAATCGGTCGAGTGATTTCAGTGATGGCTTCGAATGAAGAACTAGTGCGCCAACAAATTTTGGGCACTCACTTCGAAAACTCAAACGCTTCTCATCGATGGATCGGAAAACAGCTCGGAATCGCACATTCAACCATATCTCATGTGATCAAAACGTTCAAGGACCGTAGGACAACCAAGCGGAAAAATGGTAGTGGCAAAAAACGTGGCACATCAAATCCGGAGAAGGCCAGGATGGTATTAAACCAATTTAAGCGTTACCCCAACATTTCGATCAGCGATGTTGCGAAAAAGGCGAAAGTTTAAGTTTGTTTTGTGAAGAAAACAATGAAACGTTCTGGATTACATGTGTACCAGGTCCAGAAGGCACCGAACTGGAGTGATAAACAGAACTCGTTGGCCAAAACTCGTGCAAGAAAACTGTACAGGGAGTGGCTCACAAACCCGTTCTGCATTGTGATGGACGTTGAGACCTACATTAAAACCGACACCAAACAAATGCCAGGACAGGAATACTACGTTGCCACCTCTAAATTGGTAGTTCCGGAGAGTGTACGGAAGAAGAAACTGTCGAAATTCACCAAAAAAAGCGATCTGCGGATGTGGCAAAATGAGTCAGCCCTTCATCACCTCCGGGACCGTCCACGGACAAATCTACAAGGACGAATGCCTCCAAAAACGACTTCTGCCCTTCTTGAGATCTCACGATGGCCCGACACTGTTTTGGCCGGATTTGGCATCTTGCCACTATGCCCGGCCCATCTTAGACTGGTACAAAGATAATAATAATACACTTCGGAACTTCGCCCAATTGAAAAATGTTGGGCAATCGTGTAGGCAAAGCTCGTTAAAACTCCAAAACTGATAGAAAATTAACATGAACTAAAGAAAATGTGGTTAAAAGTAGGTAAGCAAGTCGGTCCTATCATTGCCCAAAATTTGATGAGAGGGGTCAAGGCAAAGGTGCGGGCATTTGGGTTGGGAGAAGAGGTTCAATAAACCAATGATGTCAGAACTTAACCATTTAGTATTTCCAGAAAGTTTGAAAAGAATCTCAAGCGCAAGGAAATTTTTTGACCTATTTTGTGTGTCCAAATTTCATCGAATACAGTCTCTGTGACTACAGTCTCTGTAGTCTTTTACAGGAATTTAGCCGCAAATGGGTGACCACAGCTTTCTGGGTAGGTACAAGTTGCACGGAAACAAAAGGGTAATATAATTGGGATACAATGGCAGGGAATTTACAAGAGTGGAAGGATGGGGGGTGATGACGTTACACTCTTACACTGATAGGCAAAATAAAGTGCCCACCTCTTCGTTTTTTCAATTAATCTCATTTACTTGGTTCAAATTAAAGTAAACACAGTGTAGTTTTTTTTCTTATTTTATTTTTTATATGCTTTTAAAGTTTTACTTATGGAATACTGAAGAAAAAGGAGTTTTACTTAAAGAAAAAAAATCAATTTGTGTTGAAAAAAAAACAGTGACAAAATAAAGTGCCCACTTCAAAAATCGATGTGTTTTCGATATGTTTCCATTGGAAGACCCCTTGATTGTTGATGTTTTGATATTTTGAAATGTTTTGAAGCAAACAGCAGGAAGCGGAAAACGGATGCGAGAACGGACAGCAAGATCATGCGCGAAGTCAAGAAGAACCCGAAGGTAAATGTTCGCGAGATCCAGGAAACCCTTCAGTTATCAGTTTCCGGTCGAACTGTTGCCCGGACTTGCCCGGAAGCGCCCATTTATCAGCAAGGCAAACAAAGCCAAACGGCTTAAGTTTGCTAAGGAGCATGCTGATAAGCCCCTAGAGTTCTGGAAAACGGTTCTCTGGACGGACGAATCAAAATTCGAGCTGTTTAACCGAAAGCGGCGGGTTCGTGTTTGATGCAGATTCAGGAGTGCCACATCCAAGGCACGATGAGGCATAGCGGAGGAAATGTGATGGTCTGGGGGTGTTTATCGTGGGGTGGAGTGGGAAGCATTGTGAAAATCGACGGGATAATTACAGCAGATTCTTACATCAACATCCTGCGAGAAAATCTGGAGGTTTCGCTGATCCAGACGGGCCTTGAAGAGAAGTTGGTATTCCAGCAGGACAACGACCCGAAGCATACTGCCAAGAAGACCAAGTCTTTATTCCGGTCTTGTCGGATTAAACCACTGGAATGGCCTTCACAAAGCCTGGACCTCAATCCCATCGAGAATTTGTGATCGATTCTCGATGCCAGGGTTGACAAAACTGGTGTTACCAATAAAAATAACTATTTTGAAGCCCTGGAGCGCGCCTGGGAAGAGCTAGATCCACAGCACCTAAAGAACCTGGTCGAGAGCATGTCGAAGCGCCTGCAGGAGGTCCTGAAGGCCAAAGGAGGACACATCAATTATTGAAATGCTTTTATTTTACTTTAATTTATGTTTTCTGTAGCCTAAATGAAGTGAGCACTTTATTTTGTCACTTTTTTTATTTCTCAACACACATTGATTTTTTTTTCTTTAAGTAAAACTCTTTTTTTTGCAGTAGAGCGGTTCCATATCATTTCAGCAACGAGTAATTTTCATATTTTTTGATTTGCATGAAACCTTGCATACACGTTTTTGGGTAAGAAAAACGCCGTTTTGCATACTTGGTTCGCCATTTTGAATCTAGCCTTACTTATGAGAAGGGCCTATGAAAAATGCACATGATATCTTCAAAAAATTGTATCTCGGAAACGGTTTGTCCGATTGGTTTGGTGTCTTCGGCGAAATTTTAGACAATTGTTGGTGCTATATGGAGAAAATATGCACGATAAAAAAAAGTTTGGTTTTTGTGTTTTGAACTAAAATATAGATTTTCCCTTAAAAGTGACCTGTCAATAATTTTTTAATTATTCTTATGTTATAGCTGATTTAAAATGCTATCTAGTGCACAGTGAGTTGTTCTGGAGAAAAATAGGTTACAATAAAAAAACATTAAAAAATATTACAATTTTCAAAAAAGCTATTAAGAAAAGTCAAAAAAGTTTGTCACCCTAATTTTATAAAAGTACATCAAATTTGCAAGCAAAAAGTACTTCGGTAACATTTTTCTAAGATGCACCGTTTAGCAGATATTACTGATTCAATATTGATTTTTTGATAACTTAATAAGTTTTGGCCCTTTTCGGATGTACTCCGTGTTTTTTCAGTTTCAAAAGTATTTTTTTCGGAAAGGTTTGAGTTAAAATGACACTGACAGCTTAAAGATTCGAGTGAAATTTTCTGCCTTAAAAGTATTTTGAAAAACAAGTTACAAAATCCCACTATCAGGAACAATGATTTCTTCCAGTTATTTTTATGGAATCGCTCAGTATTCTATTAGTGAAACTTAAGAAGAATATAAAAAAAATACAGTGTGTTTATTTTTATTTGAACCAAGTAAATGAGAGAAATTGAAAAAACGATGAGGTGGGCACTTTATTTTGCCTATCAGTGTAGATTTAACAAATTAAGGAATTCATAAATCGCTTGTATGTAGGGAAGATCAAGCATTCCCAAAATACCTCTTACCTCGCGGAAGGGTTGTCTACCTCGGGCCACTAGGGTATCCAAAAGTCGTGCTCTGGAGGCATCATTATCCGGGCAATGTCAAACTACGTCAGCGATGTCATCATAACCGGTTCCGTACCAACATATGTTGCTATCGACGAGGTTAATTCTGTATAGATGTGCGTCTAGCGAGTTGGACATAAGTCTTGGCATCACACGAATGAAACCGCGACTTGCATCCAGACCTTTAAACCACGATCTCGACGAAAAATTTGGAATAATGTAATGTTATCACTGCCCTTGAGATATACTTGTTTAATCGTTTTGCCAACTTTGAAGAGAAATCTGACGTACTAATGGGAAAAATACATCATGTGAAATTTCAAAAATCTCGCCTTCTTATGCGTTCACCTTTGCTAGAGAGTCCGCCTTCTCATTGCCTGGAATTAAGCAATGTGACCCATACAATGGACCCATACAAAGGTAATCTTAAATGATATTTCGACCAACGTACACTTCTCGGTAGACATTTGCAAGTTCCACCGGCTAGAGCAGGAATCGAACTCTCACTTTTTGACAATCCACCTGAACAATGGGTGGATTATCTTCTCTACGCTTACCCGAAGAACTATACAATACCCTTCAAGTTTTGGCAACAAGATTTAATAGTTCTAGGCTTGTTTTGAAATTAAAAAAAAAAAACAAAAATGATTTTAAAAACCTTAGGTTTTCTACATGTTTCAAAATCGAATCGCAACCATACTAATATACTGTCATGTGTCGAAATATTCACTTTACAGATTTGTGTATAGGATAACCACCGAGTTTGTTCACGGTTTGTACTTAAAAGGTACGTTTCCTCCCCGACCCTCTCACCCACACTGAAAATTAAATTTTGACTTTATTACGAAATCGAATGTAGGACTAACAAATCTATTCGTTGTATTCGTTGAAAATAGATTTGTACTTTTCAAGAAGCTGCCTTCGTACTCAATATAAACAATATAAACTTCTACGAAAATTTTGTTATCAATAAAAAAGAAACGTCTCTCTGGTGGTTGCATGATTGACTACAAGATCTTCTATATCGACTCAGTATGTAATTGAAAAATAATCAATGATTCCAGCGCACCCGAGGAACAATCCCAACATGTATGAGTACGATTGAAGAGAAGCAGCAATTGTTGGATCTTCATAAAAGTCATTTCGTGCACTGTACAAAGATATGTAATGATAGCATTTCACCAGAATGTTTCATACAATTTACGAGGCAATTGTTCCATATACAAAATCTATGATTACGAAACGAGTGAAAGCTAATTTACGAAATTTTCAGTGTGTGTATTGACAAAGCAACACCGCAAAAACAACGTTTTTCTCCCATAAAAACAGCAAAAAAAATCTTTGAGATAGCTCATCGAATCTTCCGGTCCGGCTCTAAGCATCTTACTATAAGGTACTAGGTGGGTCTTCACAGATTGCCTGTCAATATGCAAAATTTGGATGATGTCTGTATTAAGTTATCTCAAATGATATTAACCCACCCAATGTATCACAAAACATAGCGATTGATTGAGCGGATTGAAAATAATGATACCATTGAGTATAGGATCAAGTCTCCCACGGTTGGTTGCCAGAAGGCACGAAATGCATCTAAACACTCCTACTTTTACCAAATCCCTAAATTGAAATTTTAAATGGATTCGTATAGATTGTTCTTAAGAAGCTTCTGTAGGATTGGTGCAGGTGTAAAAATTGAAAGTTTATAAAATATAGTTTGCTTCGAGCATCGGCTGTGGAAGGTTGTGTCGATGCTTTTTACGCACTATTTTGTTATATGGCGCGTTTTGTATTCGTCGGTGCACAGTGATTCCACTATATACGAAAGGCCGAAAAAAGTCTAAAAATGGAATTTGCATAGCGAACTTATGTGTGTCCAAGTAATTTTTTGACGTTGATTCCTAATATGTTATCTTAATTGTCGTATTAGGCTACATTTTTGAGATATGGCCACTTTATGGCCTCCTGGAGTATCCGTAACATCCTATAAAATGACAAATTCATAGGTCTCGCCCTAAAGCAATACGATTCTTTTCAAAACAATTTTTACACAAAATGTAAGAAGCAAAATGATGTGCAGAACAATGTACGGCTCTAACTGGCCGTGTCATGGTCTACCGAAAATTCCGGAACATTCGTAAAATTTGAAAATTCAGCAATTTGGAACCAAAACAATGAAGAGGATCATAGATTTCTGCAATACTAAGTAGGTTTGTTGCTTTAAGAAAAATATGTGGCTAGACATTTTTATTTTGTCATTAGGGTGTTCCATTTTGAAATAGGGTGGTCCGAAATACACGAAATTTAAGAAAATATATATTTTTCAAAGAAATATAACTTTTGGACCGAATTTCAATTTTTTATGATTAAAGTATATGAAAAATAATGAATCATAGTTTTAAGAATTAGTATGAGTATAAAAACCCGAAATAATCCACCACTGGCGAGACTGAACCCTTCTTACACTTCACCAGAATTACGATCTCAAATGTGGCCAGTATGGTACTGGATACATATTTTCATCAGAAATTCCAGGAAGATCCAGGAATATTGAAAATATGACGTATAGAATATTCCTGGATCTTCCTGGAATTTCGGTTTATAAAATGAACTATTAGAGAATCCTGTAAGCATTGTTCATCGATGTGATTAAAATATTGCCATTAATAGTGCTTGGCGACTTGTTTATGTTATATTAGAAAAAAAAGGGGAAATTACATAAATATTAGAAATTTCATATATGTTGTCCATAGAATGAATTATCAGACAATCCTGAGCGTCAATTTTGATTATCGATATGGATTCAAGATGCTTAATAAGTACATGTTCGTTGAAAATAGTAAATGGAGACTTTGTGTAATTTTCGAATATACTCGTTGCAGTTCAAAACCAGACCACTCGAGCCAATCGATGCTGCTCTAATTCCATAGAGTCGCATAGTGTGGCTAATCTGCTGTATGTGCTATACAACGCACCAGGTGCGACACAATAGAATGCAAGCGGCATCGATTGGTGTGATTGGTCTTGTTCGGTTTTGCACTGCAACGAGTATATTTTCATCTCACAATTCGTTGCTCTCAAGTATTGTTTTGGTCATATCTCCATGAAAGATTATCCAATCATAATGAAATTTTTACCAGTTATTTGAAAATTTTAAAACTTTAATTTGGCATCAACAAAACTAACATCGGTACACAAATAGCTCAGAATGTAATCGGAGACTAAACTGTTTGATTACTATTATAATAGGTAGTCAAGTACTGTTTCGTTCATATCTTCGTAACGAAATGTCCGAATGAAAAAAATTTCAATAACGTTCTTTGAGAATGTTGTAGCTTTCATTTGCGGTCAACAGAACTGGAATCGGTTCGCAAATGGCTGAGAAACCGATGTGACGTTATTTTTAACGCACACACACACATACTGAGTCGAATGGTATATGACACTCGGCCCTGTGAACCTCGGATAAAAAGTCGAGTTTTCAAGCGATCTTAATACCCTTCTATTGGTGTAAGAAGCGTTAAAACAATAGAAATGTCCAGTATTTATTATTTCGGTGTCGACTACAGTTTTCAAGCAAATTTCCATTAAGAAAATTTAGGCGATATAACATTAAGTCATTTTAACGATTGTAATGATTTATTCCAATATATGTGTTCATTCTTCAAAGCCCTTTTCCAAAAAGAAAGGTACAGAGATTGCTTGGAAAATCGAATTTTGGTCCGAGGTCCGGAGTACCTAGTGATATATGCCATTCAACTCAGCTATTAAAGATTGTATTTTTTGGGTTTTAATTATTAAATTCTGAAAGATTACCAATATCAAAACTTCATCCGCATGCTCTCTACGACATGGTGAAAAAACTTTATTTCATGAAATTACAACAATAACTGAAAATTATCACTTTGAAAATGCGAAGTGCCAGTGCATCTTTCCAAGGAACCCGGATGCAGTAACGTTTCTCTTTAAGGATTCTGGGCATTGCATCAGCAATCGGTTTCTAAGCAATCTATATTTTTCCTTTGTAAAAAAGTATGGCAAAAATCGTGTCACTCTAGAACGAAAGTGATGCACAACTCTTCACATATTCCGCATATTCTGGATGATCTGGAAGACCATGCAGTAACCAGTCGAAATCACAAATTGTTTACTACAGTGAATTCATTCTCACATTATATGTAAATTTCTTAGAAAATAAACAGTTAAATTTATCCAACTATCGTGAGATCTGGCTCTTTTAACACATTCCTGGGAGTACTAGGAACAAGAACTCGGATGTGGTCAATATTATGCTGGAAACTTGATATCATCATCATTGCAATTATTTTTGAGTTCTCATCTTATTTGATGTGTCACATGATGGGTTTTCATTCAAATCAGAATCTGGCCACTCTCCCGGGAGTAGCCGGAACATTCACCCGGATGGGGTCAATGTAGTTCTGGACTTTTTTATATCATGATCATGATATTTGACCCGTAACGCTGGTAGATCACCTTTTTGTGGTGCGTTACGGGGTATCAGATCTACCACCGAACCCTAGTCCGAATTAGTTCAAACTAGGGAACATATCTGTTATTTGTAGTCAAAGGAACATATCTTAGTCCTTATTACATTTTAAGTCATATGAAAAGTGACAATACTCGTTTTGCAATTGCGCGAGGAAGAGCTTAGAATAAGTTAAACATGGTTAGTCTTCATTTATGTGAATTCTCATTGTCTATTTGATGTTCTATAGTTTGAATTGGTTATGACTAGGGTTCTGATGCATGGTCAGTATCGGAGCCATAGTTTGTTTTCATTGCAATGAATCTGATTTTGACTGATAAAGGGGCGCCCCTTCGAAGAGTTCTCTCACTCTTCAAAGGGTTTAAATAGCGGAGACTTTCAAACAAATTTGATTCATTGCCAAAAAAACAAACAATGACAACACCAAATACTTTATCATTTCTCAATAGTGATGAGGTAAATCGACATGCACTAAACAAAGGTTACGGGATATACTACAATAGATCTAATTACTGGTCGCAGTGGTTTATGTCCCGAACAGATGAAAAAAAAAAATCATGATCATTGGACGTATTTTTGAATTCTTATGTAATTTGAGGTACCGCATGATGGGTTTTGATCTTAGGCCAAAATTGGCCGCTACCACGGAGGAATTTCCGGAGCTAGTGAATCAATTTCCAATAGTTCGAAAACAAAAGAAAGGACTACAGTACCATTCATTTGGCGGTTGTTTCATTCAAATCGGTTCAGTAGTTGCTTGGGAAACTGAGTTAGAAGTTTCGTTACACACATACACTACCTACACACGGACCTACATACAGAAATTCAGTGCATCGAGCTGAGCTTGTTTCATATCACACTTTATCCTCCAGGCTTTGGATTACAGGTCGGTTTCAAGATGGGTAAGATTGGTAAGACCGTGGTAATCTAGTATGAGATTTATGTATTTACCAATTTTAAGAGTTTCCCCGACATTCCAGGAATCTGGCCTCCCAGAACCGTATTTGCGCAAGTTGGCGCAAAATGAAACCCAAATTTTCGGAAAGCTGGTAAAAATCTTCAAAATAGGCCTATTTTGGTGTATGTGCGCATGTGTGCTAACATTTGAAAACTTAGTTGATGTTTTTTACCGATTCTCCATACATTTTATATGGGAGTAATAAACCACGACCATATGGTACCCATACTTTAAAAAAAATTAGAGATCACAATGTTTATCCAATCTTCAGGAAATTTTGGAAAAGAAACTTCAAATAGTGTACAAAATTAAAAAAATATATTTATTGTAAAATAAGCAAGTCGATTTTTCGTCTTTTTTTCGCCTTGGAATCACTGCGTGGTGGTCCGGTGGTGGGGATCACAATTAATTGTGGTTCATAATGTTGGTTTGCCATGCTCGCCGTACCACCATACTCTGGAGCAAGTAAACCACTATCCTATTTTGTGATTGGCTCCAATAACACTATTTGTATAAACAGGATCAAATCAGAAATATGTATTCTTATGAAATTTCCTTCCTTTATTTGACCTGCATTTGGGTGGTTATTGCATTAGTTTGAGATCACTAGTTTTTTTTGACATTGAGAATGTATGCTAGTCCCAAATATCATCTGGCGGTTCTCTGTGTAATAACAGCTCATCTGGCAACAACGGAGTAGCAGCCTCGGGTGGTCCATCATGTTTATTATCTCACTCATGCTTATAGCAACGGATAAAATCTTAGAAAAGTATAAAACAACTCCTGTCTTATCCCTGAAACTGGGATATGAGTCGTTTCGTCTCGCCCATAGACTATCATATGTAAGAAAAAAAATAGTCTTAACATTTAAAAAAAAAATCGCATGGATGTCCACTTTTTGTACATTTTTGTTACATCTTGTCACACAATCGTGGCAATTTCACGCTTTTTCATTGAGGCAAAGGGGCAATCTATCAAACATTAACACTAAATAATAAAAAAAATGAAGCAAACACTAATATTATAAACATTGCTTCAAAATTTAGTGAGGCAACGGCCCCCCTCTGCCTTCCTCTGGCTACGCCTATGGAACTGAGGCCAATTGAGAAGTACTAAGCCACCATGAAGCAGAAATTTCGGAAACATCCTCAGGGAGTGAATTCGATGGACGATAAGAAAAAATAATGATTTCGCCACAAGCCACAATTGGTCCGTTGTAAAACGTTGTAAAAGATCTCATGATTAGTGTTAAAAGGAAAGTTCGAGCATTTGGGTATGACAATTAAGCGATCATGAGAAAAGTTTTAATAAGTTATTTGCAAACTTCATCAATACGTTTTGTTTTACACTCTACTTTATAGATAAAATTTTTGTGACCCAAGATGTCCAATTTTCATTGGTAGCAGCATTTTGGAAAAAAAAAAACTTTTGCAAATAGGAACAAATAACCAGAGAGTCCTCTAAACAAAAAAAAAACACCAAAATCCTCATTTACATCAGCTGAAACCAAACCCTTGTACTGAATACACCTCATGGAAATACATCAACGGCGTAACGAGATAATTTCTTCTGTATTTTCAATCTAAACCGTATTGGATTTCTTCAAATAGCCCTTTCGTGGACACTAATTATCGGAGATCAGTTATGTGATGGCTAATAGGAATGAATGTGGATGGCAGTTTACCATTTATTACATGACTTACTTTCCTCACGATCGAATAACTCACTATGACATCTGGTGGATTATGCATCAAGCAGCATTAGAAAAGCCAACAAACTTTGCAATATTCAGCATGAGAAGGACTTTGCCATCCATGAAACACCTAGTGCGCATGCCCTCATTTTAAGAAAGCTTTAAATTTATAAGTTATTCTTGCTATAAATCGAAGAAAGTTCATAGATTCCTGATAAATGAGATAAAGTTTATAAATGCTTAAAGCACTAAAGAAGAGAAATAATTCCAGTATTTTATCCATACTGGAATAGGTTGTCCAGGAACACGTGAAATATTTCGTCTTTCGACTTTTTAAAGCTTCATACTTCATTATTAAGACTGGTTTTTCAACGGCTGGTTTTCAGCTAGATCTCGTCAATCGTGGTTTTTATTGTGTTCCGAAAAGAGCCTAGTAGAGCTTCCCTACACGGTTAACAATTTTTTGCATGTAGAAACCAACCTGTCATCAGATCGATTTAATGTTCTGATGTTAGCTCTTCATTGCGGTGAATCTCTGTTTGCCATCATGCTACTAAACGAGAGAGACGGCTATTGCGATTGCTCCAGGATATGGAATGGAACGTCAATAGATGGTAATTGGTTCAATCAAATTTTCAAACAGCATTCGGAGTGTGTGTGGTCGGACGGCGCTCAATCGATGTGGATTAGGCTACTGCCTTGCGGTTTGATGCAGGTGTTAATAGTGTTTAATGGTAGTCGTTGAAGTCACCTTCGGACTACAATTAGATTTCTAGCACACTAAAGAAGAATTCATTTCGACGTTCAAACTGGTTCCAACATGTGCGAGCCTATACTTCAAATCCTTGCATCCCTTAACTTGAGGGAAGTTTCAAATATATACCCAACTACAAACTTCAAATTTTTTCGCGGGCTTGGTTAAACATTTAGTCTCAACATAACTTGAAGCTGAAATATCGGGTATCTTCATTATTAAACTGATTCTCGGAAACAATAGGAGCCGAGCACAAACGTTGACCAAACGTCAACAAACCTCAGCTGGCTATCATGCCGAAATATCGGTTTAGCAGTGTTGTTTGCCGAGGCTCGGCTTTTTATCTGTCATCCGCCATGTGCCATATTGTTTTCATTTGCAAGTGGCGTAAGTCGTATGTTGTTTGTGAAACGGTTAAAATGGAGCAATATCTCAATAAAATGCAGCAAGACTGCACGATAGTTTTAATAAGTACGATTAATTCACTTATCCGTGCCATTTTAGCTTAAAAAATGCCGAGCATAATATGTTTCTTCTGTCGATGCTGATGAATCTGTTCACCCTGCTGAACTGCAAACTCCAGTTTTGGAACAGATGAAAGAAGAAACTGTATCTCTTGACGAAATTAAAAGATACGTTTCACTGGGAATTTGCCGGTTACATATTCGACGGATTCGATGCAAACACCATCTTTGCAGGGTACCCGAGCAAAAGCTTATACCAAATTGATAAATTGTCGACAAGTTCTAATATCAAATTCTCAGTGTTTGATTACTAAATATGTTATCTTTGATGCTTAATAAACAGCCAAAATAACAAACGAGATAACAAATTCATATTCGTCGGATATCACAATATTACTTCGTTTTATTATCGAGTTCATTTTGATAACAAATTTTGTGATATTCACAAATTTCTTGGGATAATTTCAAATTATGTTATCAACATGGTAACAAATTCATACACTTATAAATGAAGTTGTGCTTCTGATGCGAAGCTCAATATTATATCCATCAGAGGCTGATATTTTTCAGCATTCGTCAGGATGCTGGTAGAATTACATAACGTTCGTCAAAAAAAATCTTGACAAGTTAATAACAGATGATAACCAAATGTGTCAATGTTGATAACTAAATTTGTTATGCGGTAACAGGTGAGTTCAAATTGATAACTGAGATAACAAAATGTGTTATTTATTTGATATCAGTTTGTTATTTTACTTTGCTAGGCATAACATATTCAATATTTCGATGAAATTCCATATCAAAATTTCGAAGATTTACACACAATTTAACCATATCTTGGTTAACCTCATTTCTGTTTGTTTCGAATGTCAACCAATATATCACCCAAGTAACCAATATGCATTAGCATATGCAGTTAATCAACCCTAAATCTGCATTTCAGATGCTACAAGCATTATTTTAGCATTATATCAGCATCTCGAATGCTATTTGTAAAGCTGTGTAAGCTGAATTTCAAATGCTATTTAAATGCTTGTAGCCTGTAATAAGCATTTCGAATGCAAATGTGCATTATCATAGCATTGCAGTAAAGCAGCCGTATATTGGGCCAAAATTGGCATTTATGTTGCATTTAAGGCGACTTAAATGCTTGATAGGCTGCCGTAAAGACGCTTTGCTCATGCTGAGATTCCCAGCTAACTATTTAAGTTTTTAATTCGATCCAACCCGAGATTATCGGTAAACATTAAAAAAACAAGATCGAAACCGAGAGGTCGGCTTTGTGGATGGCGGTTTCAGAAAGCCGAGACTTGGCATATAATTCTAAGGTGTTAGAAACTCACGAATACTTGATTCTATACCTTTAACATAGTGCTTATATTTTTTTTTACAAATGAAATTTTTTTTTCGGAAAATAGCCTTTACCCGTTTTGTAAACATAGGTATTGCACATAAAACAAATGTCTGGTATATTGTATGAAACATTCATATTGTTTTTTATCTAATGGAATGCTATCAAATGATATTATGTCGTTGAAGGAGGTGTTCGATCTTCACAATGATGCACCAAGAAAGCACATTCGTGTTTTTGCTAGAATGATAGACGACTGACGGCTGTGATATTTATTCTATTCAGACGTTACGAATCAAAACAAATCCAAAAAAAGAAGAGTTTCTCTCCATGTGCACATCAAAACAGAGTGCACACAATATATCGCTAAAATAACTATCACAAGCCATAAGTGGTGCATGAGCGCTTTCCATACGTCATCTTTTGCCTGTTGATGTGGCGGACTTGTCCGTGCCTTGACCTACCCCCCAGTGGGATGTTATTCAAAGGATGACGTCCAGGGTTCGAGTACCACTGACACATGCCCTTTCGCTCGATTTTTCAAACATCTGTTCGATTTCCTACCTGTCATACACTGACGAAACTTTCAACACTGTCTCCAGGGACGAATGACCCGAAGGGTTAAAGTCCCTCTCAAAAATAATAGAAGAAGAAGAAGAACACTGTCTCTTCGTATCTATCATTCTAGCAAAAACATGAATGTGCACTCTTGATGCCTCATGGTGATGAGCGAACATCTCCTTCAACATCATACTCGTTACTCCACGCACGGAGAATACATAACATAACAATTAAAGTATGATATTAAGTCGCATTATTACATCCATTATCAATAGGATTTTCTTACCCCATATGTATGGTAAGCATATTTTGTTCCAGATTTACTTCAAATTTATAAAAAGAACTACAAGTCATCGGCATTTAAGATGAGAACTTCTAGTTTTTTGAGAATGAAGAAAATTTTGTTTGCGTAAAAAAAAGTCCTAAATGAACCTGAACTGACTTGAATTGGATTCGCTTTATTTCCTTTAAATATGATAATTTGTTGACGGCTGAGCCATTTCAGAAGTCAAACTTCAATTCCATTTTTGGAATTTGAGAGGGATCATTGGTTTGTAAATGCATGCGATCGAATGCCTTGTCAAAGTCTGTATGGAGAGCTTCAACATGGTTTCCACCACTCATTGCATTTAATGAAGAATCTATGAACTCAAGCAAATTTGTCGAGGTCAAAAGATCTCTTAAGAAGCCATGATGAGAATCAAGTATTACATTTTAAAATAAGTGGAAATAATTTTTCGTTGACAAATGCTTTGACATGTTTTGGATTGTTTGAAACATTTGCTATACTAAAATGAAAACGTAACGTTTGCATTGAAAAAAAATGGACAAAAAATGCCGATTTTTCATGGGTTAACCTTCACCCGCGCTGACAAAACTACCCATACTGCATGAATCATAGTAACCCATTAATCAGTAAACAAAATTTGACGGCTCTATCAGTCAAATTCTAACCGTGATGGCAAAAACAGTGAAGCAACTGCGTTCTGATATGTGCGCGTTCAAAGAACGGCACTCCGCCGCGTCGAAAACGGACATCATGCGGCGCTTTGTGGACGCCGGATACACCCGTTCCGGCATCTACAACATCTTGGCACTATTAGACAACAATCAGAGCATCGAGAGAAAGCCCGGTTCCGGACAACCGACAAGCCTGAGCGACAAGAAGCTCCAAACGATGCTGAAAAGGAAGACCGAGCTAAAAGTGGCTTCATCGCTGCGTGCGCTTGGCCACAAGTCGGTTCAATCGGCCAAATAGTGTAATCGAACTTGGCGAACATGAACATACATGTCAGGAAGCGGAAGTCACGTCCACTGGTTTCGGAGCTGCAGTGGCGGTCGATGATGGACGACGAGACCTATCTATTTATTTATTTGTCGACAATCAAAGTAGACCAATTCTATAACATGATATACTTAATGTCTATTTATCCATACCAGGTTACCTGGGTAAACTTCCAAAGAAAACTTTTTTAAGCGTGTTTTTGTTCATTGTTACATCAATTGTTTCGCAATATATGTTATAACAGGACATCATTCTATTTAGTGGCCCATTCTTGGCATAATTAGTTCTGTGATTGTTAATATAAAACAAATGTCTATTTCTAAGAATACGAGTAGGAGTATACAAATTTAGGTTTTCTAATATATCCGTAGTATTCACTCTTTGTGCAATAACGTCGTTTATAAAAGCTATCATTGCAAACTCTCTTCGTTTTTTAAGCTCGTCTAAATTTATCAACATGCATCGTGACTCATAGGATGGTAGCGGTAAAGTCGTCCAATCTAATTTACGTAGAGCAAATAATAAAAACTGTTTTTGGACTGATTCAATACGGTTTGCATGAGTATCTTGATATGGAGCCCAAACTATACTACAATATTCAAGAAGGGGTCTCACATATACGATGTACAACGTTTTGATTGTGTATGGATCTTTAAAGTGAAAGCCAAATCTTTTACCCTAGCATGTTGTTTGCCTTATGTATAATGTTATTATAGTGATCAACAAATGTTAATTTTGAGTCAAGTGTATTACCTAAGTCTCTAACTTCACCGCATCTTTGAACTGTGTTCTGGCCTATAGTCATTGCTTCTTGTCTTATAACGTGTTTTCTTGTAAATGATATAGAATTGCATTTTTTCACATTAAACACATTAAACATTTTTTAAACACCAGTTGTGAAAATTATTAATTTCATTCTGAAATACTACAAGATCAGATGATTTACATATTTCTAAATAAAGTTTCATATCGTCTGCATATATTGAAACGTTCAGTCGACTTAAAATGTGGTCTACATCGTTAACAAACAAAATGAACAGTAATGGACCAAGATGGGAACCCTGTGGTACACCAGATGTCACATTCACTACTGATGACAAGTTTCCCTCAAGTCTTACTCTTTGTGTTCTACCAGTCAAGTATGGCTGAGCCCACTTTAATAGTCCGCAATTAAATCCTAGCTTAGATAATTTAAAAAGCAATAAAGGGATGTCGACTCTATCAAATGCTTTACTAAAGTCAGTATATAATGCCTCAACATAATTTCCTGTATCCATTGCATTAATTGAAAATGTAACAAAGTTTAATAAATTTGTATTCGTTGAACGTCCTTTAACAAACCCATGTTGTTTGCTAAAGATTAAATTTTTAACTTGAGAGAAAATATTTTGATTGATGATAGACTCGAACAATTTCGGAATGCATGATAATATGGCAATCCCTCGATAATTTTATATCTGAATATCGGACTTAAAAACGATTCTTTCCAAATTGATGGAAGAATACTGGATTCTAGAGAATGGTTAAACAGCCAAAACAAAGGTCTCGCTAGTTCCGTTGATACTGACTTTAAGAATACTGGCGGCAAACCATCTGGTCCTGCACCCTTTGATGCATCCAAAGTATTTAGAGAAAGGAAGATTTCGTTGAGGGATATATTATCAACTGAAATGTCACACAGTGGCTCAGGAAGGTATGTAAAGTATTGATAATCCCTGTCATTTTCGTCATGAGATGTGTAAACATCTTGAAAAAAATCTGCAAATAAATGACTGATCTCATTAGTAGTTTTTCCGATTTTATCGTTAAGTTGCATTTTGGCTTGAAAATGCTTCGATTTTTGTTTATCCTTAGCGAAGCTAAAAAAAGATTTTGGATCTGACTTAATGTTTTTTTCTACTTGAATGTTATACGCTTCATATGCATTTTTTATTTCAAAATTTAACTGCTCACATATTGTCAAATAAATTGAGAGGTTAACATCATTTTTGTCTTTTTTGTAAGCTTTATGAGCTTTTTGCTCTCTATTTTTAAGATTCGTAATTGTTCTATTGTACCATACTGGAGCTTTAGACCTATTTGATTGTTTATATTTCTTCTTGGGTACTGTTGACTCTAATATATTGTAAATGATTTGGTAGAACGTATCCACAGCTTGCTCTAGGTTTAAATTGCGAATTACAGTTTGTCAATCGATAGAGTTTAACTTATTTCTGATAACTCCGTAGTCCGCTTGTCTAAAATCAAAATATGGTTTGGACAAATCACCATCCAACTTGGTGGTGTTGTCATGTATAAATATGGAGTATTCAATTGCTGTGTGGAATACCTCATTCTTCCATAAAGGAGCAGGTGACTCCGTCACACAGAAATCATCGGTCATATTTGTAAATAATAATTCTAAATAACAGTTGTTACGATTTCTTACATGATTAACTTGGTAAAGTCCAACCTCCGAACATTTGTCAAAAATGAAGCGTTTCATTGTCACCCACAATTGGTATCAAAAAATGTTCATCGTCGTCATCAATAATAAAATTAGCAGTCCGTTGATTAAAGTCACCATATATATGAACATTTGATTCAGGTGCAAATTTTGAAATAATATTATCAGCAGTTTCAAAGAACAATTCATATGATTCTTTTTTTGCACTTTCTGGAACAATATGAGTTTGATTTCCAATGACGGATTTGACCTAAACATAATCAAACTCCTTGAACTAACTGGATGCAATTTGTTCACATTCATAATCGGTACTAACTGCAATTAATACTCCTCCACCAGATTGTTTGTTGGATAATGATTTATCACGATCATCTCTAAAAACGTTAAAGTGATCACCGAAAACTTCTTCATTATTTATACTAGCGTCCCAACTAGTTTCAGTGCCTAAAATGGTGGAAAAACTACTTGCGGCAACCCTGGATCTCACCCTGGATGTTAACGAATGGCAAGGCACTTCCTATTTTACTTCCCCTACGAAGGAAGTGAGCTAAGTAAGAAGTACCAAGAAATACGAGAGGAAGTAAGAAATACCATAAGGGCGAAGACGCGGTATTCTGGCCGGATCTGGCGTCGGCCCACTACTCAAAGCGATCGTTGGAGGAGATGGAGCGGCTGAATATCGATGTGGTACCAGTCGGCGAACCCACTTACCGTCCCCCAGCTGCGTCTTATCGAGAATTTCTGGGCCAACCTGGGGGTAAGATCTACTCCAACAGGTTTGTCACGAAAACTGAGGAGGAATTGATTAATAAAACGAAGAAAGAACTGTTTTCGTCCGCCATGGTGAATGTTCCGGTTTACTGCCAGAAGGCCGCTCGCAAGGGCGTTATTTTTAGAAATTTATCAAAAGCAACTATCTGTTAAAGCTTTTTTTTTATCACCATCCGGAAAAAGGCCTTTTTTGTAAGGCAAACGTTACATCTGATTTGCTAGCAGATACGAATATAGGGTTCAAAAATGAAATAAAACATATTAAACATATTAAAAATGTAAGAGAATGGAGTAGTTTTTAGATTTTCCCAATATACTGGAAGAAATCCGTTTGGTCCATGACCTTTCAAGGCGTCCAAATTGTTAAGAACAGTTAAAAAGTAGATTTACGTCAAAGTTTTCAAGTAATTCTAGATAGAATATAAAATAAATACACTCACAATCTTCTCCAAAAAATATTGTATAGATGGCAATTTTATTCTGAGTTATTCCCAACATTTTCATCAAGATTCATTATCAAAGGAGAATGTTCAGATTTTTACTTAGTTTTACGTTATTAATGAAGTTCGTCCGGCAAGTCCTTTTTTGAATTATATTCTTCAAACTTATAACCAATTGCAAACTATGGTTGATCGCATTTGTCAAAAAATATTGCTAAATTTTCACTGTTATTACGTTTTTCTTTAAGTTTCATGAGCTATTCATTTAACATTTTGTTGTACTCAACTGGTTGAATCGTGTTTCCGTGATGTTGTTTTTTTCTTCAAATGTATTTCTTGTTATATGATGTCTCCCAAAATTTTGTAGATCACAGAAATTATTGAAATTATTTGCCAATTGACGCTGCTTGATTTTAATATTTTCAAATAATTTTATTTGTGTTCAAAGACTTCCTCGTACTTGCAGTCCTTGGGGCTTTTTTTTTTTATTTACAAACGAATAAAAAAATATCAATTGCTTTGTGGAACGGTTTGTTTTACCACAATGGAAATGGATAATGATTCGGTTACACAAAAATCTTCATTAACATTTGTGAATAATAGTATGATATGAAACGACAACAGATTGACGAAATACTTAACAATACTAGAACGATTGAATGATTCTGAAACATTGAAATGGAAACCTCTGGAATAGTGAAAAATTATACTCGTTTCACACCTTCTCACATAATCTTTTAAGTAAGTCCATACAACAGTGTCTTTCTTGGTGTCATTGGTTTTTGTTTCAATAAACAACCCCACGGTTTTTTTCTTTATGTTACCTATTTAAATATGAAGTGGCGATTTGATAAGTCTCGTTTTCATTTACATCAATTGTTATGTTTGTATTTTCCGTGGAGTAACGATTATGATGTAGAAGCAGATCTTCGCTCATCACCAAAAGGTCCGTGGAAGTATTTTAGCTGGAAATTTTTTTCGACTTAGCTGGACATCAACTTTTATTCTGCTAGCCGCACGATATGCAAATGTGATCAATTGTGTATCTCTCAAATAAAAATAATTATGGAAAATTAGGCAAAACGCGCGCTACAAAAGTATCTATAGAATAAAACAATAAACAACTGTTATCAATTCAAATTGAAACATTGAATTAACTGCTTCAACTGAATGAAATTTGAAATAAGATCCTCTGAAAGATATTTCTTACATAAAATAAACTCTGAATTCCAAACCAAGCTAAAATATACCAGCTCAACTGAACAGAACAGCCACTGATTTGGGTTGGAATTTCCCTTCCTTGTAAGTAGGTGATTATCAATTCGAGCACGTTTTTCTCTGTATTTAACCCACCGGTGATATCTACGGAAGAGTATCTTTCTGCTCGTCTCAAGTGTTTTACTGTTCCAGATAGTGTATATACCATTTAACGATGAAATCAATCCACAGGCAGGTAAATATGATTGTCAGTACCAACTAATGCTTCTTGAGCCATTTCAATATATTTTCATTATAGTTTCAATTTTTGTAATCGTTAACTGACATGGTATTGGCTTTAATGTAAAGTCAGAAAACTAGCGGATTTTCTAATTGATTCCTCATATAGTCGAATGTCTTTTCGTTTGAGAAACTCATTCGACTACCCTGAAGCATAAACGCATCATTGTTCTTGCCACACACTTTACGATTGGAAGCTTTGGACCAACAAATCTACGGACGCAGGAGATGCAGGCCTCTGTTGATAATGAATATGCGATTTCTAGATGTACGGCACGCACCGTCACCGTCTTGAAATTTTATACAGCTTGATTGACATGGCGGTAGTGGTGATGATATCGACCCACTAGGAGTTCGGTGACACGATGCTTCCTAGGGAGGATAAGTGGAGAGGAGACATTTATAGCTGCCCCAATCCAGCCGCGCTCGCGTGGCAGACCGTGTTCGTCCAACGTTGGCATTAGTTGGTAAATAGCACTATGCTTCCCGATGATCTCATGTCCGGTTTCATTTGGTGGCTCGCTTACGATGCTCGCTGTATTTGCCACTCTTCTTCAGGAAGACGAAGGAAGTTGGGTGCTAGAAACCATTTGCTGTCGGAATCGAAGTAAAGGCCACTTCCTTATTTCGACGCTTCATCCGCTGGATAGGATTTTGATGATACCCACCGCCCCTGAGCTGCCTTTGTATGTTCCAGGATCTCGCCTACTCGGCAGGAGACAAACTGCCGATAATTCCGCCGATCAGCTTTTATCCAGGCCAAAGCTGTGCTGGAGTCTGTCCAAGACGGGGTCTTAGTTACGGAAACGTCGTAATTATCTGCAACAAATTTCGACCATCGTTTGCCTAGAACACATGCCTGCAGTTAAATTTGGGGAATAGACCATGGTTTCAATGGTGCGACTTTTAATTTTGCTGCAATCGAGCAGCACTGCGGCTCTCCGTACTCATTGGAGGTGCGGAGATAGATAGCACAAGAATACGCCAATTTGCTTGCATCAACAAATGCATGTACTTACGAATTCTGATAGGTCTTCCGAGTAGCACATCAGAAGTAATATCTTGGGATCCTAATCTCAATTATGTGGTCGATCATCAGTATCCACCTCTGCCACTTTGCGTATACCTCGTCGCTAACTTGCCCGTCCCAATCTGTACCTTCTCGTTATAAGTCCTGGATCAATCGCTTTCGCTGCTTCAGGATAGATTTCCGAATTTTGTTCAGCAATCCGGTTCTTGACGAATTGTGCCGATGCCGGTGAACAGGTGCTTCCAAATGTAGCGGCATCCATCATGTAGACTTGAGGCTTCTTGGACGGATCGATGCGCATTAGGAAAAGTTGAGATAGCTTATCTTTTTCTCTGATTCGGAGCTGATGAAACATCTCCTGAATATCAGAGCTGACTGCTACCTAATACAGTCAAAAACGGAAAAAGACGCAATGAAGAAAGTCGATCCGAACCTTTGAGTAGTGCGCTGTTTAGCTATACGCCATGTACTTTTGCGGTCGCATCTCAGATCATTCGGATTTTTCCCGGTTTTTTTGGGTTGATCACCGCTCCTATCGGTTAGTACCATATTCGCCTCAGACCAGCTGCCTCAATTTTCGCATTTGTTACTTGATGCGCGTAGCCCTTCGCCACGTACTCACTTATTTGCAGGTGAAGATTCTCCTTCAGCTCCGGATCGCGATCCATCCGACGTTCGAGGAATTCCAATCGACGCTTTGCCATCAAGCAGCTGTCCGGAAACTTCACTTGATACTCTTTCCATAGCAGTCCTGTCTCGAAGCGGTTCGCCACTCGTCCAGTTGTAGTTTCCATGATAGTTAGCGATCGTTGTCCTTCTTTCGATGGCGAATTCCCTATCGAGCCTATTCAAATTCGAATTCAAAAAACTCTTTTATAGTCCCATGAAGTTTCTCTTCACAGGAACATGCGCAAACGTGGAAACTCTAAGATTCACGGTTATTACTCCCTCGGGGACCATAGACACACCAACCTAGTCTGGTCTTTACCTCCACCGGAGCATCTCCATCACCTTCTCGTCGTTTCAGCGGAAGTGTCAGTCGCAGGTTGTCGATGCCGATAAGAATCTTGGGTTTGGCATTCTGATAACTGCTGATCGGGATGTCCTCCAAATGGGGATACTGATTTACCGTTTCGTCCTTCTGGAAGGTTTGACAAGGAAGACCGAGGTTATTTACGGTTCTTGCATTCAACAGCATGTGACGTTTTCCATATCCGATTCCAGCAAACTCGATGGTAATCTGTTTCGACTCCTTTTCCAACCATGAAGTGTCACCAGTCCACCGAAGACATAGAGGATGCAGAGTGCCCTTTACACCCAATGAAGCAACTAAATCATTTTATGCGAGTTTCAGGTCAGAGCTCTTATCTAGAAAGGCAAATGTGTTAATCGATGTATTGTCTCCGTATAGCGTCACAGGAATGATTCGGAACAAGGAAGAATTGGCTTTGAGATGATGTGTATGACTTTCTGCCACATGAACTCTCGATACTGACGGCTTCGGAGGTTTTCTTGCAGAGTGGATAAGCCGATGATGGCGAAACTGACAGCCGTCGATGTCGCATTTCTTTCGCCCATGAATGAAGACGCAGTTTTGGCACAACTGCAATGCACGAACTCTTCTCAAGCGAGCGTCGTGGGATATCTCCTTACACGAATCGCAACCACGTACACGATGTCCACTTTTGTTGCAGTTTAGGCAATCGAATTGCTTTGGTACTTCCCTCTGTCCATTCAATGAATCTCCGGATCTGACTGCGCTGTATATCACATGGGTGTTCACGAATCCTTTGCCCTTCGGGCAGTCACGTTTGTTGTTTCTTTTTACTTCCGGTTCGAACGTCACCAAACTTGTTGCATCCTGTACCACATAGGTCATATAATCGCCGAAGGTTATTAAGTCAACTTGTTCGAATCTTCTCGTGTATCTCGTGCCCACATCATTCGTTGGTCTACAGGAAGCTTTGCGACAATTTCTTGTAGAAAAAATGGATTTGATAGATAAGCGCGTTCATTCGCTGCGAATTTCTCGCACCTTGCGAAGTAGAGCGTTGATCAGTATCTCAGAACGCCCAAACCGCATTCGAAGAGTCTCGCTGACCTGTTTGACCGCTGCTGGCGAAACCAACCGACTACGCATTATTTCCAATGCGAAGCATATTCTCTCCATCCGTAAAACCGCAGGCGTCAGTTGTGTACCGGTAATTTGAAATGAAGATCGGCCAATCGGCTGGGTCACCGGAGAATCGAGAAAGCTCCTTTGCCAGGGACTGTCTCGCACAAAGCTGCTTGAGTGGACACCAAAGAATCAACTGAACGTAAGAAGGACCCGCGCCTTTGTATTCCGATTGAGTAACGTTCGGACCGATTGTTACCTTCAGACGGGGTTTGTATTACACCCGTGGGCGCGAGTGATTCTCTCGGCTGCTTACAAAAGTTTGTAGGGGGCGTAATTGAGACTACCGAGAGGTGCGTCAAATCGCGGCTGCTCACGAATAATTGTTTGTTTATTGGTCGTGCAATGGTAAGTGGGGTATTCAATTGTTTCATGCAAGGCTTTACGCTTGCTTGGAGGTTCCCGTTTGTTCGGACGCATTTCAGTAGATGCGGTTGTTTGACTTACCGATGACAAACCAGTGCCGCTTACCGGACTCCTCAAATGGCCATAGCGGATATTGCGGATTGATTCCTCCAACTGCTTCATAAATATTGTCAATCATGATGTATCGAAAGGGTGTCCACATTTAAATTGCATCACTTTCAATAAGCTGTAACATTTCACTGTTTGGGTTGATTTCAACGAAATTTTTGGTGAAATGACCTGAAATGATGTGTATTTTTTGAACTGCGTAAGTTTCATTGTAAATTTTGTCGTAGTTTCAAAAATGGAGTCGAAGGAATAGCAAGTACACGAGAACAATTTGCACACGCACCTCGGCAACCCACTACTTTCGCACCAAACCTTCGGAAAGATGTTGAAAATTCACCAGTCTACAGTGTCTCGTGTCATAAAACGTTTCGGGGAACGTTTAGCTGTCGATCGGAAGAAGGTGAATGGTAGAAATACCCAACTGTTCCGTTCGGGATGTCGCAAAAAGCTGCACTTGACCAAAAGTTTCGTGCAGAAAGCCAAGAAACGAGCCGGGCTCCGTTCATTCAAAGTTCAGAAAGCTCCAAACCGCAATGAAAAATAGTATAGGGCAGCTAAAACACGTGCGCGTAACCTATACACACAAATGTTGACGAAACCACCCTACTGCATTATGGACGATGAAACACACGTAAAAGCGAATTTTGAAAAAGTTACCGGCAACCAGTATGTGACTGCGAAAGACAAGTTCGATGTTCCAGAGTCTCTCAGGGAACAACAAGTATCAAAGATCCCCAAGAAATTCATGATTTGGCAGAGACATTTTTTCGCGTGGTAAACGGAGCAGGCCTTTAGTGACAATTTCAACTGTGAATGGTCAAGTATACATGAATTAATACCTGCAAAAACTACTGCTTCCATTTCTCAAAACACACAACGTTCACATTTTTTGGCTAGGTCCGAACCTAGCCTCTTGTCACTACTCCAAGGACAGAACAAGATTATACACTGTATTTTATTCCCTGAATATTTCATCACAATCGGTTGAGAGACTTGTTTTTAAGGACGAGTTTAAAGTGATGCAATTTAACTGTGGACACCCTTTAATTAGCTTCCAGTACCGGTGACAAAGTCCGACACGCCGTGGGGATAGTGCCTGTTTGCTTCTGCTTGCTAGTCGCCCGCTTTGGTAGTCGTTCTTCTACCGGAATATTTGCATCCGCAAGTTGAACTGGTCCGCTTACTTCGTCAACAGGTTGGAACTTTGCGAAGAGATTGCGGCATTTCTCCATCTGTGACTTTCTACCAGCTGGCTTGGACACACCGAAAATGCGGATGATGTGCTAGAGTGGATAGATACGCTTGGAACGGAAGCAACATCTTCTTGCTGCTGGACAGTGCAGTTATTACACACCCACGACCGATCCAAGACGCTGTCGATCACTCCGGTGAACATGTAATGTTGCCAGTTGTCACATCGGTTACACTGGACCATGTTTCCTGCGTGATCTGGTCGTTGGCAACTCACACAATTGGATTCCTCCTCATCGGCCTTCAACTTAGAAGACGTCCCCGATATCTTTATTCCGTTTATAATTACGGAGTTCGTCTATACGATCGTTACCTCGAATCTTTGAAGATTTGTGGATTTATGTTAGGACGCAAATACAGGCTTACCGTTCTGATAGCTTTGATTGTAGAGGGAGAGCTGCAAACTAAAAATATATGTTTTATCACTATACTTAATATTGAATTGCACTTAACTTTAACTTACGATTCGGTTTGCCGATGGAATTTTACTCCCTTCGCTGTTGTTTATCGCGTCCTCTCAGTACCTACATAGACATTTGAGAGTGATGTTTTGTGTACGTTTTAATTAAAACTTTCTTACTCTATTTTCAGGTTCTACCACAGGATGATTTAAGAGGTTTACCAATTCAACTTCTAGCTAGTTCTGGCCTAATATCTTTATCAATTCAGCTTTCAATTCACGTAAAACGTGAATTAGCAACAATTGCAAAAGCTTAAACTTCTCGCTACTCACTCAACTACCACTGTCTCAAATGAAAACTGTTTGACAAAGACAACGGAACTGCTTTTGACAACATTTTGACGTCCGTCATTCGCCTCAACATGGTGCTTTGACAGCCGCTGTGCTCCCTTCAGCAACGTCGGTCGATAGGGTGGCCAACTCGTCGTTCCCTGCGTCGACAGCCCACTAGTAGTGACCATCGAAAACTACGTAGATTTTAGTTCCCTAATATAGCGAGTTTGTCACTGTTCGCAATGGCCATTGCGACAATCCCCGTGACAATCCCCTTGACATGTTAAACGAACACTATAAAAGAGCTCCCCACTATTTTTTTACTTCTCATCACTTGTCGCTATTTCAGTTGTGCTTGTAGCACAGTGCTTTCTCGCGTCGTTGTTCGTCCAACGGTTCGATCTTTCTCCTACGCTCGGCCATCTGCTCGAAGTAGCAAAGTTCAGAACGGAGCTGCAAAAACTTGCTAAAAACCCGCCCCTACCGATCGCTGTGGCGATGATGCGCAGCAAAACGACGCTGCAGAACGGTGAGCAGCAATGACTGCTGCTAACAAACAAGCTGTCGGCACCAATCGACCGCGAAACGACGATGCCGCTGCCGGGCCGTCGAATGCCAATGCCAGACTACTGGCAAACAATCAATTTGCTGCGTTGCTGGTTTAACACGTACTGAAGAAAGCGAAAATTCCTCCGCTTTTTACCACCTCAAAGGATTTAGCGTTGCTTCGAAATAAGCTTGCTGCGTCACTAATTCACCCGCTTTTCAAGCTGAGGCACTAAAGTCATGTGCTCTACGGAGAATGATTTCCAAGCCATGGGAAAATTCCTAGCGACAAATTAAAGTTCTTCACCTACGATGCTCCCGGCAGCAAGCCGTTGAAGGTGGTAATTCGTGGTCTTCCGGATTATGAACCAGAGGAAATTATGTCCGACTTTAAATCGGTAAAATTGAAGCCGATGAAAGTGTTCGCATTCGGGCGCAAGGGATCTGGAAACTATCGGGACAAATTATTCTTGGTCCATCTGGAGAAGGACTCCACCCGTCCGGACGATCTCCAGAAAATAAAAGCTCTCTTCAACATGATTGTTGAATGGGAGCGTTACCGTCCGCTCAAGAATGACGTCACACAGGGCGGAAACTGTCTATCCTTCGGGCACGGGTACCAGGAACTGCCACATGACATCACGTTATGGCAAATGTACCGGAGCACATGTGACAGCTGAGTGCAAATAAATGGACGAACGTGCTGAACCTAAGTGCATCAACTGTGGTGCCAACCACAAAGGGAGTAACTGATCATGTCCAAAGCGATCGGAATACGTCGAAATCCGCAAGCAATCAACAACCAAAACAAGTAAAATATTACAACGACGAACGCTTCCTCCGGTGACATAGGAACACTTCCCGCAGCTACGGTACTACGCACAAATTTACCGCCTCTCGAAGTAAACCATCCACAGAAAAACCGCCAACCGACCACCACAGTCTAACACCGACTTGTAGCCGCCGCGACAGCCCCACCAGTACAATACGTCCCTCCTCCAGTCTGGGGAAACCAGGCAACAAGTAATCCAGCTACCCATCAGTCTGATGATGACCTCTACACGCCGGAACAAATGATGGAGTTCATCCAGAACTTGCATCAACAACTGCGCCGTTGCCGTTCCAAGGAGCAACAAATCAACGCTTCCAGCATGGTACTGATGAACTTCATCATCAAGTATGGACCGTGAAGCCACCATCAAGATCCTGAATTGGAATGCTTGTTCCGTTCGGAACAAAAATCATGAGCTAACCGATTTCCTCAGCGAGAAGGAAATCGACATCGCCATCATCACCGAAACGCACCTCAAGCCAGAGGTTAATGTTTATACTCCTGACTTTCGGCTCTTTAGACTCGATCGGATCAACTCAAAAGGAGGGAGTGTTGCCATTGCCTTACGTTACAACATTAACTGCCGCCTGCTGCCAAGTTTTCAGCTCAAAACTATCGAAGCAATCGGTGTGGAGGTAGACACCACCGTCGGACCCATCGTCATCATTGCGGTCTACTGCCCCAAACAAGCGGCTGCGGTCTTACGACAAGGCATCATCAAGTTAACTCGGCGGCGGGGGCAATTCATCATCGCTGGCGACCTCAATGCTAGACATGAAGGCTAACGGATCCATCATCCAACACGCCCTCGAGGATGGCCACTACACGTTCCTGAGTCCGGATTCTCCTACCCTCCTACAACATCGCTCAACCGGTCGTATACCAGGAGCTCAGCTTGGACCACTATCGGGTGGTGGAAGAAGTTGGCTCCTCGGTCAACCGGCACCCTATCACCAGGCGCAACTATCACCGAGTCAACTGAGAACTGTTCCAGCGATGTGTCGACGACTCTGTCGATTATGATACGCTCCCCGCGACGCCCGAAGACATCGACCGACAGCTGCGTAACATCGACGAAGCAATCGCCCGAGCCCGTGAACAGCATGTTCCTTCTGTAAACCAGGTGAGTGATTCTCTGAACCTTGACAGGACGACCAAGTATATTATCGGGATTCGCAACTCGAGCCGAAGACAATTTCAACGTTCCGGTCTACCTTACCTTAAGACCAATTCGAACCGTTTTACTAAACTTATCCAAGCCAGTCTGATGGATATCAGTCACCGGCATTTCGAATAAAAAATTCGCACTCTCCCACATTCCGCAAAACCCTTTTGGAAGATGACCAAAATCCTAATTCGGTTCCACCCTTACTTATCACCTCTGTTCAAAAAGCCAACGCACTAGGTGAACATTTTGTAAATTCACACACCCTTGGTCACCCTATAGTGAACCCACATGAGCCTAAGGTTACGGAGATAATGTCTAGAATTGCCGAGACACCCATAGTTATCCCTGACGATAGTAGCATATCAGCTGATGAGGTGATAGCTGCCATTAAGCGAACCAAGAACATGAAAGCCGCAGGTGTCGACGGAGTCATCAACCTCGAGTTGAAAAACTTGAGTGTTGATTTCTTCCGACACCCTGCAGTGGTTTTTAACAGATGTTGGGAGCATGGCTACTTTCCATCTAGCTGGAAAATAGCCAAAGTTATCCCTATTCGCAAGCCTGGCAAAGATCCTACCAGCGCTAAAAGTTATCGCCCTATAAGCCTTTTATCCTCCATCTCGAAGCTGTTAGAAAAGCTGATCCTCAGCCGTTTACTGGATTTTGCAAACCAGAATAACATCTTCCTCCAGGAACAATTTGGTTTCAGGAAAGGTCACTCTACTATCCACCAACTGACGCGCGTTACTAACATCCTCAAACGGAACAGGTCCGTTGGAAAGACATCTGCCATGCCATTGTTGGACGTCGGAAAGGCGTTCGATAATGTCTGGCATGATGGTCTGAAGCTGCATCGATACAACTTACCGATCTATCTTGTTAAGATCATCAAGAACTATCTATTGGACAGATCATTCAGGGTCTTTTTGAACAATTCCCATTCTCAAACGTTTAACGTTGATGCTGGGTAGCCTCTTAGACCCAATCCTATTCAACATCTTCACGTCAAATGTTCTTCCCCTACCGGGTGGTGGAATTTTGTCAATGTTTGCGGACGACACTTCCATCATCTACAAGGGTCGAGTGATACGTGCTCTGACTAGAAAACTTCAGGAGGGCCTCAATGTTCTGTCCGATTACTTGAACAGCTGGAAGATTTGTATATATTCCACCACGAGATGTCAAAGTCCACCTCTGTAACACTCCGATCGATTGGTCCGGGGAAGTAGTCTACCTCGGTCTCACTCTAGATAGCAAGTTGTTGTTCCGATCACATGTTGACAAAACATCAAACAAGTGTAGAACCTTATTAAGATCTCTGTACCCGCTGATCAACAGAAAGTCCACTCTATCGAGCAAGAACAAGCTTGCGGTTCATAAACAAATCATTCTTCCCGTGGTCGAGTACAGTTTGCCAATCTGGGAGATTTGCGCCAATTTCCACCATCGGAAACTGCAGGTTGTTCAGAACACCATCCTTTGGATGATTCTGAACTTTCCTCCGAGAACCAGAAATTATGAGATCCATCGCCTGGCTGGTCTACAGACCCTCGGCAAGAGAAAACAGATAATCAAGGAAAGGTTCAGAGAATCCTGCCTGAGGTCGCCCCATCCGATCATCAGACAGCTGGTTAATTAAGGTTAAGTTATTGAGTTAGGTAGGTTGTCAAATTCTTTAAATTAAATACGTTTCCTAGACGGAAAAACATATTAATTGTAAAACAACACAACAAAAAACGGTAATTAAAATTATAAAACCATGTAATAAAGATGTAGAGCCCCTCTAGCTAACCAATTAAAATGATAAACAAAACCTAAAAATTAAAACATGCAATAAAGATACAACTTAGTAGAAGTAGTGTTTTACTTCTCTTCCTTGGTCAACCTTTGAGACATCAACAATATCAACATTAGAATAATAGTAAGTATAAACCTAATCTCAATGCGTTTTGAATTCTACGTTATCAGAAAAACTATAGAATGCACACAAGCAGCATGACGGCGCAAAACCAAAACATCATTAGCCCTATCAGGAGGTATATAGATACCACCGACAATAAGCGAGTTATAGCTGAGCTTAACAGTTACCCAAACATGTTCAAAAGTATGATCGATAACCTCCAGTTTCGAAGATGATACACTGTTATGCACAGTACCCCACAATACACCTCAGGAATATTTCTTTTTGCTGGTTAGTGGATTGCGGCGACATCTATAGACCGTGTATCTCTCGTCAAACAGCATCCGGAACTCGATAGCGTCATCCAGCCAAGTCTCGTGCGAAGACTCGTTCGTCGCAGTGTAGAATTTTTGTGTGCAGCCTCCGTACATTTTGGTAGTATATAGAGAGAGTCCTGTAACTCGGTCGGATTTTGTGGAATATGTAGGGATAGAGAACCTACAAGCAGCAGACGATTTAAGGAGCCGACAATTCAAAGCTAATGTATACTTGCCTGGATTTGGTGTTTGGAAGATCCCTCCTCCATTCTCACACGCTGGTCCGGGATGACTGTTGATCGCTGGTAGGAGTAATAATGGTTCCATCAAATTTATACGCATGATAATGCTTATGGCTGTTTAATATTGAATGTTTTTTTTTTTGCATAAAATTTCAATCAATTAATTTAAGTTTAAGCATCAATATTTTCCTTAGGTAAAGGGCGATACGGTCAAAATTTGGTCAATATCAACTTGACGTATTTCTTTCAATTTTGCATTTAAAAAACCTGAACACCCCTCATTTTGAAGGTGTGTGTGTAGAATGTTGCTCCTATTTTGATTTTGGAATTCACTTTTCAGTTGTCAAAATGCCGTCCAAGCAAGAAGAGCAGCGTATCAAAATTTTGCTCGCGCATCGCGAAAATCCGAGCTACTCGCACGCAAAGTTGGCAAAATCGCTAAAAGTTGCCAAATGAACCGTTACAAATGTAATTAAAGTATTTGGGGAACGTTTGTCGACAGCCAGGAATTCTGGATCGGAGGGAAATCGAAAACCGGAAGCCGCTGAGACGACAAAGAGAGTTGCCGGTAGTTTCAAGCGAAACCCTAACCTATCCTTCCGAGATGCCGCAAATAAGCTGGGTGTATCGTCTACAACCGTGCATCGAGCCAAAAAACGAGCCGGACTATCGACTTACAAGAAGGTAGTGACTCCAAATCGCGATGATAAACAAAATACGACGGCCAAAGCGCGATCCCGGAGGCTCTACACGACGATGCTGACGAAGTTTGACTGCGTGGTAATGGACGACGAAACCTACGTCAAAGCCGACTACAAGCAGTTTCCAGGACAGGAGTTTTATACGGCAAAAGGAAGGGGAAAGGTTGCAAATATTTTCAAGCACACGAAACTGTCAAAGTTCGCAAAGAAATATCTGGTTTGGCAAGCCATCTGTACCTGTGGCTTGAAAAGCAGAATTTTCATAGCTTCCGGGACTGTCAACCAAGAAATTTACGTGAAAGAGTGTTTGAATAAACGTCTGCTGCCTTTCCTGAAGAAACACGGTTGTTTCGTACTGTTTTGGCCGGATTTGGCATCTTGCCATTACGGTAAAAAGGCCATGGAGTGGTACGCCGCCAACAACGTGCAGGTGGTTCCCAAGGACAAGAACCCTCCCAACACGCCAGAGCTCCGCCCAATTGAGAAATACTGGGCTATTGTCAAGCGGAACCTAAAGAAGACCAAAAAAACTGCTAAGGACGAGCAGCAGTTCAAGGCAAACTGGCTTTCTGCGGCGAAGAAGGTGGACAAGGTGGCTGTACAAAATCTGATGGCAGGGGTCAAGCGTAAGGCCCGGCAATTCGGATTTGGAAAAGCGGAAGCCAAACTGAATATTTTTCCTGAATTTTATACTAATTGAACTTGAAAAAGAAATTTAATTTGATTTTTTAAATAAACGATTTCACCGATTTACACGCGTTTTCCCTTGACCAAATTTTGACCGTATCACCCTTTAGTACCTACTTTTGTTCCCACACAAATTCGCATATGAACAGATTGAAAATGGGTTTCCCTCTCTGAGTCTTCAAAAACAGGTAGCAAATGGTTGAAATTGTCTCCTTTTTTAAATTCATTCACTTTTATTCCTTGATCAAACCAAAAATAGAAGCAACTCCCATTTTGCTTATTTTGCTTTGTTGTCACCATGTTTGTGGTTCATAGAGATTTATAAAAGATTTGTTTTCATGACATTTATACATAAGATGGTACTATTACTTCATGCACCAACGCGGTCGTACGTGGACCTCGAGGTTATAATCCTTAAATAACTCAGCTCTACTTTTTATTGAGATTTTTCATGAAGAAACAATGGAATGTTTGGAGTCCTTCAACTACTTGTGAATAATTATCACGAATGTATTTATTTCAAAATAATAGACTGATTTTAGCGATTCTCTCAGCAATGAGCCTGCCACCTGATGATGAAACGACTTATGCATCGCCAATCGTAGCAACCCTGTTTTGTTCAGTTTGGAAGTTAAAGTGTCTAAATAAGTTCAAATTTTACTTTCCGTTTGTTAATAATAAACAAAAACCACTCTCACATTAAAGACATGATTCTTCGATAATGGAGTTTTCTTAGAGATCTCTTCAACAACGTTGTCTTCTGAATAAGTTAATTGAAAAGCTAAACGACTTTGTGAATTGAAATCAAACAAATTGAAGCACTCAACGTCCTTTCCCCCAACCATAATTCTATTAGGTATTACTACCGAGCATCTCTGCCTGGAAAACTCCATCTTACTCGCCGCACACTTCTCCAGCATTACTTAGCCTCCACGCTACCATTTCCTCAAGCATCAAAACGGTGCTTGCTGCCAGTGGACCAGGTCAGACTGATGTTGACAATAATTACAACCACTCATGTTTTGAACAACATCCACAGGATCAAGTTCTTCACCATCTTCTTATTGCATACCAACCACCCCCCCATTGCCCGATGGCATATCCCTACCATCCCACTTGTCTTGATGGCACTCAGCGTGTTCATTGCCATTCTGTTTGTGCTCGTAGCTCAGTAAATTATGCAAAATTGAAAAGTAACCCCGCCATTGTTTTTACTGTCCTGGTGGCTTTTGATACGAACATAATGACATCATGTATCGCGATTCATACAACCATTCCCTCAAATTGCTTCAAAATACCCAGGCGTGGGGATGGTTTGTTTATGAGGGCTGACTCCAAAGAAAAGTGGCTGACAAACGCGTTTTTGCTCACTTTTGGTCGCCCGGTGTAGTACATTCGCTTGCGGGGTGATATTAAAACAGTTGTTTTATGTTTTCACATACCCGTTCGCCTCGATACTTGTCATGAATGATTTTCACAGAAAAAAATCTTCGAATCAGCAATCAACCTCGCGGGTTTGAGAACCTTTCCCTTCATCATGTAGTCATTTTCTTCGAATACTACAAATACTAATTATTTGCAACAAATTTCTGTATTCAACCACCGCTCACAACGCTTGCATGTTATGTTCTACATGTACAAGAATGCATGGGCTCATGTGACGCTTGTTCTACAGACCTGCAGCAGAGTACAGTCACCTGATAAATCTGGCTGCATACTTGCTGTGGAAGCCGTGTAAAAACGTTTCACCAATCCTTGGTTATGGAAATTTTACGTTAATTAAAGGCATGTCGTTTGTCGTCACAATACAAGAACTGTGCGCTTTGATTTAAGCTTAACAATCACCTAGATTAGCTTACAGTCATGCAGCTTTGCCCTTTTAATGTACTTTGAAATCTGGGGAAAAAATCTCTAGCTAATTAACTATCAGGATTTAAAAAAATACTAACATTTTTCGCTCGCTAGTGTTCTACGTAGCACGTGAAGTAATTCTTACTTGAATATTTTAAGAATGTCACGTTTCTCGCCGCGATTTAAGAAACAATGCAATTTTTCTGTTGGTATGTGGTAGGCGTGCCGCATTGCCGTGATAGTTATCGTTATTTACATTTGCACCTTATCGATTATTTTTCGGCACGTGTGCGGTACTTTACAAATAATGCCGGGGTACAAAAATGGACAAGTACCAAAAGGTCAACGAATTGGAATTAGACTTTTAATTGTATAAAAAAAAACTGCGCTAAGAACTTGACTTGTTGGAAGTTGTATCTCATTAGCAGCCCCAAATTTGTTTAAACTACGGTTTCAATAGATGATATGCAAATTTTATACTAAATGATGTCAACAGTTAAATTGCATCACTTTTAATAACCTGAGGGATTCCATCCAGAATGTGCCGGAAATCCCAAAAATCATACCCGATCATCATTGATTTGGATGAAACTTGGCACATGAGTTCGGTACGTTGGAAAAAAAAATTCCACTGGTGTTAAGATAATTTGGGTTCAAGAGTAACTTTTGAGATGGGCGTATGTGTTTTTTCCAACATTTTACTTGAAAAATCGTAGTTCAAAAACCATTACATTTAGAGAAAAACTTTATATAAGGGAATTGTAGGGAACTAAAAAACCTTTCTTAAAAAAATATACACAGAAATTTTTTTTTTTTTTTTATCAAGAAAAATCAAAAATAATTACTAAAAATAAAATATCTAAAAAAACATATTTTTAAGATTTTTTTAATTTGTTGTATGGAAATTTGAGGAAAAAAACACGTTTTAAAAAAATTCTAGGATGGACGCTCTTATAATAAAAAAGTTTTTCAAATAGCGAACTTTGGTGTATATTTCAAATTTTGGTTATTTATTCTTATAAATAAATTTTGATGTATTAATATGGTTTTGGAGATCATTACAAACAATAATGATTATAATGATAAACCACGTAAACGCAACCGTTTTCAAGATATTTCTGATTTTCTTTCAATAAAATTTCAAAACCTCAAAAAATACGCCCTTTTCATAAATTACTCGTGATATTAAAACAACAATAGCTAACGATTGTTTCTCTTGTGTTTTTAGCCTTTTTAAAACACATGTATGTGCCTCTTACTTACTCTTAACAGCTCGTCGATTGAAAAAGCTTCACTTAAAGTTATAAGACAAAAATAATGAATTATGGTTGTATTTATATTTATATATACCATTTATTAGTCTCGGTCATTGATAATATTACATAAACATTATATAAACTATTGATTGCTTTTATATATATTATGAATCCTGCCTTCTTCGTCATTCGAAAACAGTTTTATAAAAACTTCGTTTTCTGAAATTGGAACGAATGAGTGGTACTTTTGTGTACCTGCAATCGTTTTAGTCTGTCGGTAAATTTCATTCCATTCTGCTACCCCTGTTCATACTCTTCATGTGATACATAACAAAACGACATTTTTGTTAAACAATCATCACTTTTTTGGTTCGCCCATTCGAATAACTCTAATGCACTTTTTATAGGGTGTTCATGTTGTACAGCAAGGCTTGCATATCTTGCCATTCGTTTTAATGTACCACTCAATTGCATCGCAAGGTCCCTTACCGTGGGATGTTGCGAAAAAAATGCCATTCAGCATCAATATTGTATTTCTTTTAAACTTACAAAGGCTTGCAAAGTTCTTCCTATTTTTATATTGGGATGCTGCCCCGTCAGACATAAACGTAGCTTTCTTTACTTTAATTTTTTGTTTGCAAAAAGCTTATTAGTTTTGAAATAAACACCTGCACTGCAATCGTATCATGTTTCAACACTTCTGAGATAACAATGAAACTGATATTTTTAAGTATTCCAGATTCCGTGTAATAAATGACAAAAGGGTGAATAGTGGCTTGCTCATTACTCCAATAACTACTTTGAACAGCATCTTGAAAAACAAATGAATAATTTTCAGAAAAATCACAAATTATTATTACTTCGCCGTCTTTAAGACAACTTTTATAATCTCTCAAGAAACTAGACTGCTGAGATTTGACAAAATCGTGGGATACTAATTGTTCCAACTTTTCACAAAAATAAGCAATAAATTCATCAATTGGTTTAACAAGTGTCTCTAAACTACATCTATCAGTTGAAATCCATTGCTCAAAAGATATTTCAACTAAACCACGTTTTTCTAATTTGTCTGTTAAACTACTCTCAAAATCTGAAAAGCCTGGACATCGTTCGCATTCACGGAGGTAACATTTTTTAGTTCTAGTTGATGAGCTACATAATATTTCTTCAAAACACAATTTATAATCATTCTCGAATGAATATTTTCTAAGACCATGAAGCATCAAGTTAATGTTCTCATGAATGGTGCAAACACAAATGTTATGAGAACCTGTGCTGCCAAGTAATTTGCAATGCTTTGATCTTAGTGCTGCAAAGAGCTAAACCCAACAGCATTTTGATGCATCTCTTGAAATTTAATGAAAGCTTCTCTAATGAACAAACTAAAAGGCGCTTTTGAATATGAACCTCTTACCTTCACTCCTCACTGAAACGTAGTCGTTCATACCAGGGTTGCTCGTGTAATCTCATCACTGTCGTAAAATTGCAAAATTTGGTTGCCTATTTCGAATCAGACCTTGTCCCAGCTGCTCGTCAGATGGCAGCTAGAACACCTTCATGATATTGCAGATGGCATTTAGCTTGAGACCATACGATGTCTACTTGTTCGTGATGCTAGATGGTCTGTGATTCATCTATGGTTAGTCAATACTGATGGTTTCTCACCAGGCTCCGAAATTGCAGCATGGGATTGTTCCGTTCTATTTAAATGCAAACGACAATTATCACAAATCATCAAAGAAGTGTCCAAATGTGTTTTGCCCATAAACTTGAGTTTTTTGACATTTTGTTCGGTTAATTTACGAAGGTTTTTTGAGCACCGTTTAGTGGGAAACGGCATACAACACTTCTTCATGTTAAACTCCATTTTCAGTTCACTCAGATAGATTTTACTGATGAATGCGACTATGTATGAGCATATATATTGGCTGTGGTACCTTTGGAAATGCAGGTATAAAACATCTCTGGTAGTTTACAGGCAGCGTACATTAGCTGTTTTTTTATGAGAAGATATACCTGACATACGTTATAGCTGCTATTTGTCTACCTACCTTAAACAATATGTGTTACTTTCATCGCTACATCACCGAACTGTTCGGAGTGTAGTTTTCACACACTACACCCGACCTCTAACATCGTTGGAGCTTGGCAAAATAGTCAGCAGTTCGATTAATATGCTTCTTCTATATGACCCTCCGCATAATTTCATCATCTGTCCATTTCACACTTGTCGCCCCTGCGACATCTATCTCGCTGTTACTTTCATCGCTTTAGCAAATTCGCTCCCTTCATTCTCTGAGCGGCCCGACCGATACAGCCATAAAACAATTATAAATATATTGATTGCAATATTAAAACAATAGTGCTATTTATCTTGTTCTTTTCAAATGAGTCTTCTTATCATCCTGATATCAAAAGAAAAGAGGACATTAGAGTAATGTGAACGTTATAATATTAAGATCTTGGGAAATTTATCATTTCTGGTGGAAATCTCTATTAACTTAAGAAAAGAGCGAATTTTCTAAGGTTTTTTCATTCTATTGAAATAAAATCCGAAAAATCTCGAAAATGGTTGCGTTCAGGTGATTTATCATTATCATCATTATTGTTTTTAATGATCTCCAAAATCATATTGTATAATTAATTTTCATTTATAATAATGAATAACCAAAATTTGAAATATGCACCAAAGTTCGCTCTTCGGAAAACTTTTTATTATAAGAGCGTCCATCCTAGAGTTTTTTTCAAAACGTGTCTTTTTTCTCAAATTTCCACAAAACAAATTTGAAAAATATTAAAAATATGTTTTTTTTATATTTGATTTTTAGTATTTATTTTCGATTTTTCTTTATGAAAAAAATTTTTTTTCAGTGTACATTTTTTTACAAAGCCTTTTTAGTTCTCTACAACTCCCCATATAAAGTTTTTCTCTAAATGTAATGGTTTTTGAACTACGATTTTTCAAGTAAAATGTTGGAAAAAAACATACACCCATCTCAAAAGTTACTCTTGAATCCAAATAATCTTAACACCAGTGGATTTTTTTTCAACATACCAAAGACGTGTACCAAGTTTCATCAAAATCGAAGATAGTTGAGTTTGGTGACCGACCGATTTGGCGTGGAATCAGTCGTTCATGTACACAAATAAAAAAAAACTTTACGAAAAATAACAACAATTCTCTTATACTTGAAATTAAAAAATGGCAACCATGCCTTTGCCTTGTTGTCAAATGTTAATCCATTCTACCCTCTCATTAATTTACAAGTGCCAGCGTGGATCGTGTGTTTTTTTTCTAGTTTTGTACGTTCCTGTTACAATAAAATGGGAAAATTGTCGGGAGAATTTACGTATAAGAGTGTAGCCAAGAAATCGATGAACGAAGACGTCCGGAATGATGCGAAATCTAAAAACTTGGAGTTTTCGTTGGATCCTGTTGAGGTAATGTTTATTATATGTTTAAGCCTAACCTCAAATACTACCCGAACACTTTTATTATAGCCGTCGATACTGTTGAGAAGCATTAAGGTTAGTCCAATTCAAGAAAGGGCACATGAAAAAGTATTATCTGCAGTATCAGTTCAAGCAACGACACAGAAGGCATCGAAAGCAAAATAAAATAGATTCGCAGTTAAAGTCCCGTTGATTGATTTGGACGACAATAACAACAAACATCTGCTGAACATCCGATCTAACCTACTACGGGACTGGAATTCAGAGACAGAAAGCGATAGAGATGAAAACAACGTGAACATTAGAGCGCACAATTCTTTGGAGCTGGTCGAAACAGCTGGAGGTGAATCTGGTGTTCCGGTTGTCAAAAAAGCTCCTATCTCAAACAATCATGCAGCCAGGCCAATTTCAACAGGTGAACAAGAGCGAATAATGGCTACCGATCAAAAATCTTTCCCCAAAACAGGAAAACTTATAGTAGCAACAGAGCAGTAAGTTCGAAGATCGTACGTTCAGACATCGATATGGTCGACTACGGATCATAATTTGATCAGCGAGTGCTCTTTTGATAAAAGGAAACTTCACAACCTCTCACGACTGAGCTGTCAGTAGGTGGTAAGTTTTGCACAATACTCACTAAAATTTTCAAATGGACGGAATAAAAGTCTTTTCTCGGTTTTCTCGGAAAACGTCTTAAGCTCGCAATAGTGATCCTCATATTATATGCTAGAAAACTCCACTCAATGCCATCACTCATTGTAAATGATCCGTAGAAGATAAAAATACAGCATCAAAATCAGGACCAAAGTGAATACATTGAGAAAGTTTATTTTTTATTTTTACTTTGCCCTTTTAAAAACTAAATCAAGATTTGATAATTTGTATTAACTCATCATGACTTCCATTTACAGTTTATGTACGCGGACAGCAACTGAAAATAGATCACTTGATCCAGCAAAACAATATACTGCTCTCCCAAAACAAGACACTCAAACGTTCGAATGAAGAAAGCCACATCCGTTGCATGTCGTTAACTGATTCATTGAATGCGAAAGTGCTTGGATCGCCGCGGGATGATGTTTTCACAGAAGAAGTAGGTTTTCCCGATAAAGCTAAATTGAGGTTTTCGGAAACTGCTGCAAGAAGGGATTACATATTCATCAAATTGCTGCTGCTGGAAATCTGCCCCGAAGGACTTCAGAACATTACTGGTCGTGTGTCAAATAATCCCAATGGTCACAAGGGACGTGAGCAATCATGCCAAGGAACTGGAGCTACAGAGAAAATACGTCTGGATCCGGAAAAAGCCGCATATGTAGAAATTGAGTATCCAAGGTCATTAAATTTATAAAACTAAAGCATGTTCTCTTCTAGTGCGTTTTGCCGAACATCGTCGGTACCAAGGAGATTCGACTGGAGTGGCTGGAATAAAAATGAAGGATTGTCGTAGTCTAATGGCTCGAGTGATTTAATATTACGGCAAAAAGTAATTTGATCGCGTAATATCATATTTTTATTGATTCCGAATTTAAAAGAAATTTTTAGTATGTCCACCACGAACTTGTAGTCTGTGACGCTATGTGCTGATTTACTTTTATTAAAATCAAACGTGTTAATTACCTCCTGACATTTCAACTTGTGAATTTGTTGCTTTTAATGAATAAATTTTACAGAAAACTAAAATGATTAGTGTTTTTTATTTACGATAGAATAGACAACCAAAATTTATCGCGTTTTGTATCACATCTTGTTATAAATATGTTACGATGTATGGCATGATTAATAACTGATTGAGTTATGTTTTGCATCAGACGGTGTTATAATCTAGTTAATTTTAATTTGAAAAATACAACTTGACTTGCTTTTTTTTTAAATAGTTGTAACAAAATATGTTACTTTTTTTTTAAGGCAATGAGAATGTTTTGATATGAATTGAGTTATTTTAACAACATCCTGCATCAAATTTGTTTCAAACTGTGTTAGAAGAATTTAGTGTAACAACATAACATAATCTGATAAATTTTTGATATGGTCTTCTAGTCGGATNTGACATAAGTAATTATTGAATTAAGACAGGTAGTTTCCGTTGCGGTTGCCAAGGGACCCATACTCCTTCCGGAGTTAGCTACAGCGTTGGACAAATCATATTAAAACAATGAAAGATCATAAAATTGTACGGTAAATTTTTTTTGGTTAATTTACAAAAAGAAAAAGGCATGCAGGTGATAAAAATGAACATTATCCTCCTGGATAACTCGAATGCAGCTTCGTTTATTGATCACCAGATTGTCCTCGGCTTTCAATATTTCATTGAGGCATAGATTGGATTAGGTTGTCAATTATAGTTTGTGTGATCTCTGCCCAAGCTTTTTAGATTTGAACCACAGTTGAAACTTATTAGCATTAGCAATAGCATTGACGTTTGCACACCTTGTTGATGGAGCTACGATGAGGAATAATTCGTTGAAGACATTGCATGTCACCATAAAACGGATCCAATAACTTATACGTTTCGTCACACAATAATCTCCACGAAGACAATCCTCGATCGCTCACCTGGCCACGTCCATGCAACCGTTGGAGATAGGGAGGATTTGGTATCTACCTTAAGAGGACACGGGAAACCCACGTAATCTTCAGTAGATATCAAAGGGAAAGGGAAATGAATAGTCGGAGAGAATAGTTAAACAGAATGTCCTGTTTGGTGTATAGAACAAAAAAAGAGAAGTGTACAATAATATTGCATCACTGCCCACAGAATTGAAGTAGGGTGGAAAAACTGCTGGTATGTAAGGCTGTAGGAAATAGTCATTGACTATGTTAAATCAATTCTAGGATTTTTTTTTCCAAAAGGGCGAATCTAACAATGAGAGGCTCTCTCCTCTCTCGCTCTCATTCATTTATTACAGCGCCATTATAAATCTTTTGAGGGATTCTTTAGTACAGATAGAAACACAACAGTGCTGGCTACCATACTCTACAAATAGTTGAATGAAAAACGTAATGCTGAATGGAATATGAATGAAAGAGAGAGTAATCAAAGAGAGTCTCTCAATTTCAGATTCGCCCTAATGAAAAAAAACCCCTAGAATTATCTTTTGATAAATTGTTAATGGTATTGGTCAAAATACCTGTATAGTTGAAATGTACTTAATGTACTTAAATTACTAATGTTTTCGCTCTGTTGCATTTGAGTTGAAACAGGCGACTATTGGACAACGCTGAATTCAGCTTTGTACATAAAGATACATGATTGGCAAAAATATCGTGAAATTACGTGGTTGAAATAGATCACACCACCGTCAACGAAGTTGGAATCGATTGATTTATAATCAATTTAGAAAATAGTGGCACAAATTCTAGTATGATAAACACGGCAAAAGTCTTACATCTGAAAAATGCTGGCTGGTCAGTGTCAAGATCCATTCCGCAACATTGCAACTAAGTCCTAAAGACGCACTTTTCTAATCGGTACTTTCTTATCTTGAGTTCAGCCATAGAAAGAGAAACTATTGACTTGACTTGCAGAAATCTACTATCCGAAGCTTTCCTTTGTGGCAAAAACGGTTAATGATTAGCTCAAAACTGCAGTGCATAGTCATTCAGAGCTATGTTGGAGATGATAGAATCGTTGAAGGTGGTGGTGGTCCAGTAAGGAAATACTCAGCCAAATTCAACTCACACGGCTAGACTTTTTTATTAAAGATTATTGTATGTGTGGCGAAAAATTGACGGGATTGATGTATGTTCAAAAACCATTAAATTGTCCAATTTAGCTTCATGCCACTTTTCCACAAACGTGCAGTACTGGTATGCGGATTCAATAGATTTTGTACCGAAAGACGAAAACATCAAATTGGGCCATGAAGCGTAAACTTTGGAAGACTTATGAAGAGGCGAAAGACGAAAATAAAATGATGAGGGAGTGAAAAAAAAAACTAGGAAAACGCACGGGAAACGACTGTACATGGTCTGATAGATGGCATCAACTGCATTTTACGTTGCGCATTTTACGCATACTCATCCTAAAATGCAACCAACAAATGTAAGCTGAAATCAATTTATATACCAAACTACTGTAAAAATTGGGATTCATTTTTCATGTAGATTTGGGATATCTACAGGCAACGTAGCAATCAAGCTAATGTGTTGCAATAATTAACGACTCACCTTTTAACAAGTAACAACACATTGAACTCATACTCTTGGTAGGACTACAAACGATGTTACAGGCCGCACACTCTGGCCAATAGTGGTTCGAAAATGTAGCCCTACGTTTGAGTGACACACAGAATTCTTCTCTTTTGATTGGAATCACGAACTGCACTCGACCGCAGAAACTTGATTCGGTAGCAGCGCTTGGACTTTCGTCTGACGATGAAAACCAGACAACCTTCCAGGCGGTCTGCGACACGTCGGCGCCCTCTTCCGCGTCGAAACTAATATTTTTTAATAAATTCCTTCGTAAACATCTTTCCGAGACTAATTGAACTAACAGTCTACACTCATTTGGATCATTTTTTATAAATTTAACGAAAAAAATGCAGCAAACAAGACAAACACGTCACATTTTCAGCACGGCTTACTTCGATCTTTTCGGATTTGATCAAACAGTTGAAATTTATTGCGCAAATGTTCACGTTTGATTATTCGATTTATGATCTACAAAAAGTACGCCATTGTTTCGAGATCCGGAGACTGCGGTGGCCAATCCGTAACTATTACATTGTTTCCTCAGCCATGCTTCACAGTCTCCTCGGATCAGTTGGCGTACGCGGCAAATTCCGTTGCTTCCAATGATGTTAAATTTCAACGCATCACTGAACAGTACCGATCGCTATTTCTGCACACTCCAGGTTATGTGTGATCGAGCAAACAGGAGCTATTTGTGTTGGCTTTGCGTGGATATCAGAGGCCTTCTCGCAGGACGCAGGGAAAATAACCCGGCGGCAACGACGCGTTGCCTGTCCGGTCCGACACAGGTATCTGTAATTCGTTTTGGATCTTATAGCTTGAGTTGATCCCTCTTGATGCTTCTGGCAATCTTCGAGCCCCGTCTGGAAGTCACTGAACGTAGTCTCCCTTCTCGTTCATCAGCGCAAATTTCCCGTTTTAGCAAAATTTGTAACACATTCTTGATATGGTCAATTTTTGAAATTGTATTTTACACAAATGTTGGTTTTGTGACATTCCGCCCACGTAATCTTCGATTATTTTCTTTCGAAGTTCAATTTCAAGACTGTCCCGAGCCATTTCAAATTTAAAGATCATATAAATGTTTCAGAACTTAAAGTATTTAACGCAACTCTTATCTTGTCACTGAAGTAGATAATAAACAAGAGTTTAACTATAGAATGAAACTTTTCTGCGAGGTTTTCAACACTTAGGCACTGAAGAGCAAGCGAAATTGGAAAGTAGCATTTGTTTTGGCCAATGCAAAACGAGAATTGTCAACAAAACTCTTGCGGCGTGCTGTCAGTGAATACTAGATTACTCCTCAGCAATCATGTAGAATTACGCTAGACACCTGAGCCATCAATTTTAGCATATTATTTCATTTAATTAATAGCATTTAAAAGTTTAGTAACGATTTTAAGTAATGTAAGATGAAAGTTGTATATTCGATATCCGTTGCATTGATTTTGACTCACTAAATGTTGAATTTTCATCGATCGATTGGGAACTGCTTTTTCAGGGTCGAACCACCGATTCAGATGATCTTCTGTTTTACGCCAAGCTGTTCGCCATACCCCACTTCAGGGTCTCTCGTCGTCGACGTTCCATTAGTGGTGTCAGCAGGAAGCTCTGTTGAATTGAAGATCATGCGTAGCAGAGACTCCGGAAAGCACGTAAACGATCCCTCTCCAACAATTCAAATGAAAACCGAGATTCGGGCGTTGTCCTCCTCCATCTATGTTTGGATTTTATTTTCAGAATTTTAATGATTGTTTCAATATTTTATTATTTATTTTATTGTTTGTCTGACTTTCTTTGCCTCAATAAAAAAGCCAAATTACGCGAAGTTGCCTCGATTTTGTGACAAATTGTAGAGAAAGAGCGCAAAAAAAATGGACACCCATGCTATTTTTGTTATATTTAGTAAGGACTAACAATTTATTACAAACTTTTCCTCTTAACCAAGAATCCAACACATCTTACCTGACGTATCTAAAATAATCTTTTAACCTGTAATGTTGACTATTAGATAAGCAATAATTGCTTTTTTCTCCACGAGAAAGTTGAAAAAACCATGCTCAATTCTTGGCAACCAAAAAAAAACGATTATTTAAACCAATGCTGCAGCTTGCAGAAGCCAAATATTACTAGATTAAGAAACAAAATTGATAGTTCGAAAGTGTATCAATGGAAAATGTTTATTTGAACTATTTATGATATGGGCCAAACCGATCAATGTTACCACGCTGAGCAATGTTACTCCGTTTTGCAGAATACATGTTTATCATATCCTACAGTTCGATTTAGTGTTTTAAAATATTGTTTCCGTATCTGTAGCAGTTGGAGTAAATATTGAAGCTATATGGGGGAAACAAAATAGGCGTGAAACTTTATGAATGCGAATATACGAAATATCACACAAATCTGATTTGTATAAAATAGAGAATTAAGAAGGTTGTATATAGTTGAGAGAATAGTGAAAGCTAGAGAGTCCCCAAAAGCGAGAGCAAGTCGATCTTGCGCTTTATGATTGTGTGTGAAAACATTATGATGCGAGCGAAAGAGAGCACAGAACAAGACAATATCCTAAATACGGGTACGGTTGTGTGAATGCTGTGAGAAGTTTGATGAGCCTGTGCACACTGCTATAATTCTTTTGTCTTTTTGTCTCTCTCATTCTCACAGGAAGCTTGAAAACATGGCTCACAGTAAAAGTCAAACTTTTTGACTAAAATATTTACCTGCACTTATTAATTCAGACAAAGCACCAAAAAATTAAAAAAGGTCCACTAAATTATTAAGGCCTTTGCCAACAAATAATGTGTGATCAGCATTAAAAAATTAGGAATGAGAAATAAAAGATGAGAAATGATCTTCGGATAATCTAATTGTGAGCGGTAAATCTGTCAAATTAAGCAACAGCTATTAGTATATGTGCAATTAAATATGACTTAATTTCCGCCAAATGATGTAATTTGAGCATTAAACTGCTCGCATATATCTTTGAATTTTATTGGATTTTCCCATAAAAATAGTAAAACGAGCAATAAATAACTGAATAACCACAATAAAAAAAACTCAAATGTCCTGAGTAGTAGATACAGCAACCCATATTCAAATTGAAAAATAATTTAATATCGTGAAAACTTTCCCATTAAATAATCATAAACATCATTTAAAAACTGAATAGGTTCCAGAGAGCAGAAAACAAATTCATGCATAAAATTGGAAATGAGCCATAAAAAGTTATGATGTGTTTCAGGACAAATTAAAAATTTCCATATGGAAGGGATTAAATGAGCAATGAATATTCAATAATGTGCAAAAGACAATGATATTTTTTTAAATGGACTAATGAACGTATACATTCCAAATAAGAGTTGTTAAGCTTCTTCAACTGATATTTTAATCAAATGATTTGTTGAGCTTACCAATAACCATAAGACTGTCGCTTGTATTGAAAAAAATATTGTCGGTAAGAATCATTTAATATGGTCACTACTTATAAATACGGTTTAAAAATGTATCCATGCCAAGGAAAAGAACAAAAATCAACCTGTGATATTTTTGAAATGGTCATCAAACCCTTATCAATGTTCAGGCGCACAAATCAAAATAGTAATCGAAAATAAAATATATTTGGGCAATTTTATAATATAAAGCAATACTTTTGGTAACAACACAGGTAAATTCTTATTATTTACGAACATGATTCGTCGTTCTAACGTCCTTGTACTTGATCCATTCATCCACCACACCGCGATTACACACAGTCGGAAACCTGTCAACTTCGGAAACTTCGATTTGAAGATAGCGATTTGAGATAGCCCTAAGAAGAAAACGATTTGAGATAGCCCTAAGAAAGAAAGAAGGAGAGAGAGAGAGAGAGAGAGAGAGAGAGATAGAAAAAGAGCTACCTAAACGGAAGAAAGAATGAGAGTGGGATAATTGGGTCTACATCAGATCAGTCTACGATCAGACTGATTATTAGACTCATTCAGTTGATTAAATTCGTCGAAGACATCCGCAAATAAAATCTTGCGCGGAAAGCAAAGCGAGCACGACAGTATCCAAGAAGTTTTAATGGAGCACATGCTACGATATTATCCAGCGTGACGAGATAAGTACCCGATTTTCATACCAATAATAAGGAGCCCCTCACAATGTGTAAAGGTTAGGTTTGAGGATTATTATAAGGATTGAGGATATTGTTTAAGGATTGTGAGACGCTTTATTTTTTTTATGTGATCACTCGTATTGCCGCATTAAAAATAACTGAAATGATAGTAAACATGACATGGCCTATAACAAACAAGTGCGGTATTAAGCATCGACACAACCTTTCACAGCCGATGCTCGAACCAAATTCGTTTTCGTAAACTTTCAATTTTGCTTTTATATCCTACAAGTTATTTCACTGCTGTAACTAATATCTGTATGAATCAAATGCAAGCTTTAAAAGAACAATCTACGCTGATCTCTTTAAAATTGCGATCTAGGGATTTCTCTCTCTCTTCTCTCTCTCGCAATCTGCGAAGAACAAGGTTCGTTCTCTCTTTTACCGATAAAGAGAAAAGTACTTCCTCCACATAAAGGAATAATCACGATGCAGTGCTGTCTCTCTCTCTCTCCCTTCCCCCTTTCTTTCTCTCTCTCTCTCTCTGTCGCAATCTGAAAAGCACAAGGTTCTTTCTCTCTTTTACCGGTGGAGGAAGCTCCAAAAAAAGGAATAATAACGATGCAGTGCTGTCCGACAGATTCTGTAAACGTATTTTGGCACTGGTCTCAGTGATGGAAATAGCATCCTGATTTTGATAACATACAGCTTACTCCTTTTGTATAACAGAATACGAAGAATTTCATTTGAATTTAAAAATATGAACTAAAACGGCCGATTTTTCATACTACCCATGCAGCATCAATCATAGTAACCCATGAAGTAGCAGACAAAATTTGAGAGCTCTATCAGTCGAACTCTAACCGTGATAGCAAAAACAGTGAAGCAACTCCGTTCAGAAGTGTGTGCGTTCAAAGAACGGCACCCCACCGCGTCGGAAACGGACATCGTGCGGCACATTATGGACGACGGATACTCCCGTTCCGGCATGTACAACATCTTGGCACTACAATCAGAGCATCGAAAAAAAGCCCGGTTCTGGACGGCCGATGACCCTAAGCGACAAGAAGCTCCAAGGGATGCTGAAGAGGAAGACCGAGGAAAAAGTGGCTACATCGCTGCGTACGCTTGGCCGGGAGGTCGGTTTAACCGGCCAAATAGTGAAAAAGTACCTGGCGAACATGAGCATTCATGTCAGGAAGTGGAAGTCGCATCCACTGGTTTTGGAGCTGCTGACAATGACTGAGCTGGTCAACTCAATTTTCCCGGCCAATCGCGTGGCGGTGGTGTTGAACGACGGGATCTATCTCACCCTGGATGACCACGACTGGCAGGGCACTTCGTATTTTACTTCCCCACGAAGGAAGTGCGCTCCGAGGTGAAGTTCATTTCACACACCAAGTTCCTCAAGAAGTGCTGCTGTGGCTGACAATCAGCGAGAAGGGGATGTCAAAGCCGCTCTTCTTTCGCTTTGGACTGGCCGTGAACGTGGAAATTTATAGTACGAAATGCCTGCTGGAAGCTGCGTCGTTCTTCACGAAAGGGCGAAGACGCGATGATATGGCCGGATCTGGAGTCGGCTCACTTCTCGAAGTGATCGTTGGAGAAGATGGAGCGGCTGAACTGAATATCAATTCGGTACCCAAGTCGGCGAACCCGCCCAACGTCTTCCAACTGCGTCCCATCTAGAATTTCTGGGAAAAACTTGAAGCGTAATATCAACTCCAAAAATTTTGTCGCGAAAAACTGGAGGAGGAATTGATGAATAAAACGAAGAAGAACTCAAAAACATGCCTACACGCATGTTTTCGTCCACGACAATGTTCGGTTAACTGCCGTAAGGCTGCTCGCAAGAGGCGTACGATTGTTTTGCAAGTAAGCTTAAAAATTACCTCGCTATGGAAATTTATTAAGCAATTATCTGTTTAGCTGTTTTTTATCACCATCCGATAGAAGTCCATTTATTTTAATGCAAACGTTATGCAGCTTATTTTGTGGTTTTTGTACCGAAAAGCTTGAACTCATCACATATGTACACTGCACTGAAGATGTCAAAATTTGCTTTCATTTCAATATGTAAAGCCGATTTATCAATCAATCTTAAACGTCGCAATAATTTTCAGCTCACCCTTTAAACTTGAAAAATTTCACCTTAAATAAAACGACTCCAATTTAGTCTGCTACATTCGAAAGCATATACAAGTTTCCCGGCCAAGTGTCGCGTTCTCGAGACCATTCGCTTCGAGATGAGCAAGGTGAATTTCTGTCACTAGATCACGGTGGGTTAACGGAAGCGGGAACGGCGATGACTTTTTCGGAGGACGTTCTATTGTTCCCGTGAGGATCTTTTTAATTTTCCTTATTTGGCTTGCGGTGCGCTTCGGCTGCTTTTTATTGTCGCACTTTTCGAAAGCTGCTTTTTATTCATAACATCCGTGCACACCCTGCTAACAATGGTTCGTGTAAAACATTTTCCTTCTGAAACACAGACCTAATGCGCAGAAAATCCATGTCTTGTTTCTTCGATGGCGGCGACGACGACCAGGGTAAATCAATTTCCATCGCCACTTTTCGCTCTGATGGTGTTTTTCCACTGCTTTCGCCAACTCAGAGTGGACGAGAGCAGTCAGTTAGTTAGCCTAGTAGGCTTTTTGTGGGTGGTGGTTGCTATGGTTCAGCTAGTTTTTATTTTAAATCTCGTCTTTGATGCATAGCCCACGGAGGGAAAATGTTCTTCACGAGAGAATTTTTGTCTATATTCAGGAAGGAACCGCCCAGGAATCCCTCAAACAGTATAGGGAAGAAACAAAAAAAAACGCACGGACCATGAACTCGGTTGCGGTTTGGTGATTTAATATTGTTATAGCACTCCATTGTCAAAGTTGGCAGTTGCGGGAGGTATTTTTTCGCTGTCGTCGGCGCCGCCTGCTGGGCTAGTAGAGCTGTAGCCACTGCAGACAGGTGAGAAAGGGACCAGTTTCAATTCATAATTTATTAATGTACTGCTGCTACGGTTCTCCTGGTGTTGGCACTTTCGAACAACGGCCATTGTTCTCGCGGAATTGGATTTACAGCGCGCTGACTAGCAACGGATACTTGCATGCACTGTATGCTATGATATAAGGGATAATGGCACTTTGGGACGGTACTCAATTACCTGAAGTTGCATCTGCTATCTCATCTTTCCCGGTTGAAGGATTTCACTACTGCTGGTTGTAAAATATGCTGTTTTGACTTTCCATGCATACGAAATGGTGGACATTATCATTAAAATTTGAAACTGAACTTGTTTTACGATAAACATAGACCACTCGAAGCGTGTTTCAGATATTGCTAGCACACTCAATTCAGATATTGGTTTCTAAGGTCAACTTGAAAAAATAAGAGTATTTTTGTACCTACCATCACTTCGAAGCCCCACGGGAAGATACCTTTCCTTGAAAACACGTGTATTTTTTCATTTTCTTCAACCTTCCGAGGCGCATTTCGAGTTTTTTTCCCTCTCTTCATCCCATCAAGCCATCCTGACCCGAAAGGAATTACGACGCCTCTCCCGGAGCGTAACATCGTAACCTACCTGCCATCCGCCTATCCTTTATCGAGAAAGGTGTCAAGATTCTCCGACCAGGAAGTGATTAAATTTTGCCTCTACACCTTCCAGCCCATTTTAGCAGTTTCCGTTTCCTCTCGCCACACTCACACCGACAACGGGAGCGCGACCGAGGAGAGCCGGTTAAACGGATTCAATTGCTGTTCGGGTAAACTAATTTGAATACATACGCCTGCCTGTCGTAACTTTTAGCCCAAACTGGGTAAATTAGCTTCAAGTTCGGATCTGGATGAGGACAAGATGGAGAAGGGTGAGAGGTGTTTGAACTGCTGGTATGGTTCGGGGAAGAACTTGAAGACACGACAACGACGACACTTTGAAGAGCAGTTTGAATGTGTGGCGCTTTGACACAACGCCACTACCGATTGAATCGAAAGTCCTATCCACGACGGTAATTTGTACAATTTGGAACAACGCCAAACTATTA